>JAFNEN010000455.1:215000-360341 GCA_019343175.1 Oedothorax gibbosus | reverse complement strand
TTTTCTTTATTACATGTTTCTTCCTTGATGCCACATCGTCATTCATAGCATTCTTTTTAATTAGTTTTCTATTAGCTATCCATGATTTTGGTATATTTAAATCACTTATAGCTTTATTATATGTATTTTTATCTGATACAGCTGTTTTTCAATTGGAGGTATATTTAATCAAGTCGATAATATTAGAGTTTTGAATGTGTTCTCCATGCAAGGAGATTTCACCACGATTATTGTAAAAAAATACATTTGGTTGTTTTTTGATAAGAGTAAGAATATTTCCGGCTACACTTCGTCTAGATTTAGGTATAGCAGCTAGAATGACATCATCGTAGTTGTTATCGGCTTTTTCCACTTTCATTTCTTGAACATCTTTCTTCTCACTGTTGGAAATGGGTTGTTCATGTCTGTTTTTTATTTCCAGTATAGGTTGATTATATTCCTGCAGATTTAAACTTGTTTGAAGAACTTCATGGTAGCGAGTTAATTTTTCGTGATCAGGTAAGTTACTGTTTAATATTTGTATCATTGATTTCTCCAGTTCACTTAACCTTTTGCTAGAAACAGCATTCTTAATCAGCAATTCTTCAGGTATACTGATAAACTTGTTAAGTTGAGCCATGAATGCTGGAAGTAATAGCGTTTAGCACACTTGAAAAAAGAATGTTAAGAAAATCTTCCCTTCTGACTTAGCCCAAAGATTAGATTTAAAGTATGAATTTTATTTAAAACAATGAAGAACCTCTTGTATAAAGTGAAGTTCGTTGAATACTGATCGAAATATATTTCTTCAAATGTGTATATATAATATGGTAAAAAAAATATATGAGGGTTAAAATTAGAAGTTTCTTGAGGGAGTTATCTCTATCTGTTTGTTTGGGGAAATCTTTATCACGAGTTACCTCTATAATTATCTAAAATATTTTGGTTGGTTTTAGTTAGAGAGGGGTTATCTTATTTACGATAGTCTTACTATATTGATTGGAATAGAGAACAGTGCATGTTTAAGTGTGTGATGTGTCTGATTATTTAAGAGTTATATGTGCAATTGAAAGCATTATAGGAAATATATCAAGCATAAATAATCTATTTTTATTTATACATAATAAAATACATCACAACTCCTGCAATTCAGCAAACACAAAAGTTTTTTTCAACCTAATAACCTATAAATATCTTTATAAGAAATATAGCAAAATAGAATTTAATATTCTATAAGCAGAATATTTTTTCCATCCTAGAATGTAAAACAATATAATATGCTTCGCATATTTGAAGTACAATTTCTTGAAAATTAGCGCTTGATCAGAGTTTTTACATTGAGTGACAACAAAATCCTTTTCAACTAAAGACTTTGTGATGACTATATTGCACCTATTCTAAAAAAATAAATAAAAATGCTATCATTACTAAAATTTTAAGAGTGTATATGTTAGTATTAAAATAATCTATTGAAAATATAATATAAAAAATATAAGCTTTACTTACGAAAATATAACAATTTTTCATTTTAAAAATTACGTCAACAGAGTAAATATTTTACGTATTAAAAAATGCATACATAGACTTGTTGTAAACAATAACTATTAATTACATGAATCTAGCAGTAGTGTATGCATCTAGCAGTAGTGTATGCATCTAGCAATAGACAGATAGTCATCGCTGATTCTTCAAAACAAACTTTAAAAGTTATACGACTAATTTTTAAAATGTATATTAAAAAGAATAGAAGTGAGTGGTTAAACTATTTTTATTTAAAAAAAATCTTTAGTGGAGAAAAACATGTCTCGTTAAAAGCTTTGTGACTTTTGAGAAAATATTTTTCTCAATGTTTTCCACTTATAAACTATTTGGTTTTTTAAGTTTTATATTTTGTAACACTTTCACACAGACTTTATGAAATAAAAAATACAACATATATATGTTAATGTTTTTAAAAAATTTATGCGAGTTTCATTATTTTTACTGTTGTTTTTCTGCGAGAATAGAAACAAAAAAAAGTTGTTTATGAAATTTTTTCACATAATCTTACTTTGAAAAAAAATCTTATGGTGTTAAAATAGGAATAATATCTCACATCAATACAAATAATAAAAACGTTAAATCAATTCAATGAAACTATACTTAAAGTTCCATACTAGTGGTAGAGTATTGCATAGATATACTTTTATATAAAATGTGTTCAGACTTACCAAATTTAAAGAGGGAAACACCAAATTTAGACTATTATCAGCTATTACAAGGGGATTTTTTCGAACTATTTTCTTTAACCTCTCGCTTATGAATACAAAGTTTTTGCGGAGGGGTACTGGGTAATTAGGTCATCGTAAGATACCTCAATGTTATCGCCTACGATCATTATAAGTGCATATATTAGGATTTTTTTCTTTCAACTCACAATATGAGTGTTTCTTGTTGTAATGTGTATATCTCCATAGTAGAATTGTTAATGCGGTGTCTTAACAATACAGATATTTTGTATAACAAATAATAAGTTTTGCGTTTCACAAAAACGTTAACCAATTAAAATTTATTGTATGCTTCAAAAACAATTTCGCATTCGTTAACTATTTTGAATAAAACTATTTACTATGTTGTAGAAATATGTTGTGTAAAAATTAACTTCAGTGAAAATATTTGGACATTTTATCTTCCCATAAATCAATTAGAAATTTGTAAGATCGTCTATAAGGTTCGAGAGTACCTAGGTTATAGAATGATGTAAAAAAACAAAACGCGATTTGAAAATAAATAGTAGCATACTAAATTTCTCTAACAATAATTTGCGAAATAACCATTCCACTCTTCATCATTTTACTAGTTTTAAGGAAAAATTTTTGAGTCATCTAACTACTTCCCCACCAAGCAAGATATCGTAATGCCATTAGATACTTATTTAGACTTTAAAATGAAAATTTACAATGTAGATGTGAAATATAGGGTAAAATTATACTTTAAAGAAAATTAAAAAAAAAATAACAGCAAGAATTTCTAAGTTTTTAAATCAGAAAAATAAATTGGCCAGGATAAAATTATACTTTTAATACATTTAAGTAAAAAAATTCACATTAAACACAGAAAAAAAATCTTAAGTTTTAACACTAAATATTACAATGTAAAAATCATTAAACAAAACTGTTACTAGCGTCTTGACAATAATCTTTTAACTCCAGGACCTTTTTCCAAAATATTTTACACAAAGTATTGTGAAAAAAACTACACTTTTAAGATATAAGTAAATCATTTAAATAATAGTTGAACGTTTTTAAATCTTTATTTTTAAGTTTAAGCAGTAAATATAAGAATTATTAAACATTTTTACGAGAGGGACTAATAAGTTTTACCACGCTAGCGGGCCGTAGTGAGCCTAGTGGTCAGCGTCTCGGTCTCGGGATCGGAAGGTCCTGCGATCGAGTCCCGGTACCACTGAAGACCTGCCGAGTATATGCGGAGTACGTGCTCGTTAAATATGTTGGGTCCGAAAGTCCTCTAAGTTCCTATACCAAATCAATACCTCTGGGGGACAAGCCAATTCTGGGGATCCTCTAGTTGGCCTCTGTCTCTAAAAAATTAGATGGATCCACTTATGAGTGTGTATTGTCTGATGTGTCTGTCTTAATTGACGAAGGTTTATAAGGGGGTCGCTGACCAAGCACACAAACCTGAATATATATGTCTACCAACCAACCAACCACACTAGCTATATAGACTAAACAATTAGAATAGCACTATCAATTTAAAATACATTTTAACGTAATAAAACTGCCTATTTCAATTTGTGAAATAGTTAAAGTTACTTTTTTATACATAACAACATTACTATCTATTTTCACGTAATATATATGACATCAGAGGTTTCGTAGACCCATAGAAATGCAACTGAATAATGATTCATTGTCATGTTTCAACTTTTTCACTGGAGTTTGTGCGATAAGAAGTTTCTTCTTCAGAATAAAATATTATTTTTAAGCTATATATTTTAAGACATTATAGTTTAATACATTACATAGTGTAGTTTAATTACTGTGAGGGTATAATTTATGTATAAAAAATTCAGAACATACATTAAAAGTTAGTTATTTCTAATAAAAATTGACCATGAGAAAAAAATAAAGTAATCACCCAACTACATCCCCACCAAGCAAGGTATCGTAATTTCATTAGATACTTATTTAGATTTAAAAAGAAAATTTACAATGTAGATGTGAAATATGCATCAAGTAGTGTTATTTGTAACAATCGGCGTGCTATAATGAGTGTGTCTGGTAGCTTAGTATTTCAACAAATATTTCATTTTGAAGTTTTCAAATTCAAAACGTCTTCTCTAAACGTGATATGCGCAAAAAAAACTTATCATATTTCTAAGACAAATAAAAAGGTATTAAGTATTCCGCCTTTTTGTATGATGTAAAAAATATGTTTGCACCTTGACAAGAAATGTTACGTGATGCCTCGGAAGAATGTTAGTATTTATTCCATGTATATATGAATTTAGTATAAATAATGTTGATGTCTTTTAAAACTGTGTATTTATTACTGCTTTGAAAAATAAGATAAATTTTTAAAGTAATAACTTTAAAATAAATTTAAAAAAACTTAAATTATAAAACTTCAACATTAAAAAGTCAAAACTTAAGCTTTGAAACGTTTTTTTACAAACTATTATTAAACTTATTTATATTAAACTATTAATAAAAAATATAATAACGGTTCTTTATCAACTATTTTAAAACTTATTTATACTAAACTACTAATAAAAAAATTAATAGCGGTGCTTTACCAACTATTTTAAAACTTATTTATATTAAACTTCTAATAAAAAAATTAATAGCGGTGTTTTGCCAACTATTATGTATTATTAAACTACTAATAACGGTTTTGACCAACTATTATTGAAATAAAAATTGATCATGAGAATAAAAGTAATTTATAATATTTTTAAGACTTGTAATTACTAAAAATAACACTAATCCTTAAAATTGTGTCACATAAAACTATTATATAACCCTATTCTATTACAATAATGAAATTAAAACTACGTCATATAAACCTATCTTATAACGAAATTGACATCATATAAACCTGCTCAAGACGTCATATAAAACTACCTTATAACAAAACTCACGTCATTTCGAATCGCCAAAAACTCGCTTTTTAATACTTCTCGCGCTAAAATTTATTTATTTTTCGCGCTAAAACCTTATTTTACATTAAAATCATTTATTTCCTCAACAGTAGATGGCGCCACAAGTGTACGTCATAAACATTTCCAATTACATCTAAAGTATTCAGACTATATGTCTCCATTTAAACATTATTTCAATATGAATTACCTTAATTACTATGAAAATATAACAATAAAGTACACGTTTCAGCACTCAAACAACTCAGCTATCAGCTAAAAACAACTCAACTCCACTCTACTTTCATATCTACTCATTATTTCGATATGAATTACCTTAATTACTATGTAAATATAACAATAAAGTACACATTTCAGCACTTGAACAATTCAACTATCAGCTAAAAACAACTCAACTCCACTCTACTTTCATACCCGCAACGTCATTTCCGCTACGCCATAGGCATTTCCGTGACATCAACCTCTCCTTGCCTCGCGGAGGGAGGGCGGTGGTGGTGGGGAGGGGGGAACCGCAGGAGGAATATTCCTCCTCCTCCTGTGAGGGCTGAACCGGCATTTTCATCCTACTTAAGTATGTTTGCATTTGTCTTATGTATTCTGCGAAATACGTGCTCGTTGAATCTATGGAATCGAAAGTCTAGACGCCGCGCGTATGATGTCGGTTGCGTTGGGTGCCTGCTCAGGTGCTGACTTCGTCACTTGACCAGGATTTCAAATTACGAGGCATAATTGGCTGTGTCAAAGCTCCTCATTGAATCTATAAAAAGGCAGTTGGGAAACAGAAACACAAAAGTTAAGAAAGAACCCAAATTTTAAGACATACAAAATTGGAACCAGAAATATGATGCTAGCTCTAAAATTTTAAAGTTCAAATAAATAATCGATATTTACTTATAGTTAAATTAGTTTTCAAATTATAGGATATTTCAGCAGCATTCCAGCTTCCGATAAAAATTAATTATTTCGTCAGATGATGTATGTTGTGTCGCTACTTAGGGCAGTTCAACAACTGGCGTCATTTAGAGGTCTATTTTTTTAAACCTTTTCGCGGGGGCTCTTTTCTAGAAATTCGCCCTTGGCGAGGGGCGTTTTGTGGTCGTGCTTTGCAAGGGGGTATGAAATTCCGTCGTGAGAGGTCGGATTCAGAGAATTGTGCATCACACAATGGAGACGTTACAGTTTCGACACAGATCGCAGACAACCAAAATATTAAAAAAAAAAACATTTAAAAAGGACTTGCTATATGATTACGATTATATGTCTAGTAAGTCAAGTGAAAAATATACATGTATTTATTTTTGTTTATAAATTATATGAATCAATATGCTTACTAAAAATCAATTGGCGATTTTATAGTTTTCTTATTCAAAAAATTAGTGCAACAGTAGTAAAAAATTAGTGCATCTTCTTCACAAAAGGAGATTTTATTATTTTAAAAGATTATAAAACTGATGAAAATTTGAATTTGAAAATTTGAAAATTGGTGAAAAACTTCTTTTTCGCATTAATAGCAAGAATGAACTATGTATTATGTTTTTCACATCAACATTCTCACATGGAAAAACTGTTTCACTGGCATGTTATAGGATTTCATCGTGTCTTTTATGTGACAAAATGCTGTAGTACATGCAGTCTGCTACTATGAGGGGGGGGGGGGGAGGAGGGAGTGTCCCATTCATTGAAACTTCAGATGAAAGGTGCTTAGCCTTTGTGGTTCATACCAAGTCTAACATGATAACAAATAGGTCTTATTTTTATAAAACATTCTTTTAGAAACCCCTCTGCACCTAAGTTACTATACTCTGAAATGTGCACAAAAGCGTGTGTGAGTGGGTCGTGCAGAAAATTTCTAAATGCATGGTGATCAGTTTCGTTTGCGTCAATCGGGCTGATTGGGACAACACGTTATTTAACTAGGCATTTTTAAAACTAGTTTTCAATGTTTGTTAGTCGAGGAGGTTAATTAAGGTGCAGAGAACAATGTTCTTTTTTTAAAGAAACATTATAATTGAGAAAAACCATTTATTGATGCAGAAGAAAGATTGCTTTACATATAGCACGCACTGCAACGTATATACAATACAAACTGTGAAGAAAATTGTTCCCTAAATAAATACTGCCGAAATTAATAATATTTGAAATACACCATCTTACTAAAATAGATTCTAACTTCTAATAGATTTTCATAGAAATATTTTTTGAAAATTCGTGGACTTTTCTGTTAAATAAGCATTGTTATAAGGTTATGCATAATTATTCGAATAAAAGTATTTTGTATGGATAATATTAATAATTGCCACCATCCACTACTATTTATAAATGACCAGTAAATATCAATATCCAATAATTATAAATTTTACCAAAACTATCGAATATAATCAATAATTTTAAGTTTATAGTGACAACACTCAGATATTACTTTTACCGTAACATATGCATTAACAGATGTTAAAATACAAATGCTAGCACAATGCCACTAACTGTCATATGTGGCATTATTTACATTAATCCATTAGAACGATTGAAAAGATAATTTGCCACCTGAAAATTAACTTTCTGCTTAAGTTTATCTAAATAAAAAAATATATATGACAAATGAAAACCAGAGTCCTGAACATTTTATGTTGGATAAATTACGTATCACGAAAACCGAATTAAAAAACGGCCAGTTTAAAGTTTTTATTTGGAAATGAAGGTGTTAAATGAATGTATTACAAAGTCATCATTCACAAAGTTGCTGCTCATCAGAATGAATCTTTCATATCTAATAAAATATATCACTTCATTTTCCCATTTGTGCTCGCACTCGAAACCAGAATCTGCATCAATTTCATTACCATCGCTTACTTCATCCCATTTAGAAATCAAAGTTTCCATTTCAAAAATCGCTTTCTTTTAGTAATAGTTTAATTTAAATATTATTTTTTTTGCATTTACATGAATAAAATAAGAAGCAATAAATATTCTGCTAAAATTTCTCTTCCAAAAATCATTCGACGCTCGTTTCAAGATTTCGGCTTTCTAACTGATGATGACAGTAATAGATCTGGCAAAAGCTTCGCCAACTAAACGGATTTTGAAAGGTATGCACCATTGATCACACGACTCTTCTTCACACCTGTAATTACCTGCCCTACCTACCGAAGATCACCCGAGCGTTCAAAATTCTTCCCTCTTCCCTTGAGACGAAAGTGTCACAAGCCTTCATGTGACACATGCAGTCACAGCCCCGGTGAAAAGGAAAAAGTCCTTCCCAATTTTAGAACTAGCTCCGGTCTCCCTCTTACTGAAACAATATACTTAAATAGATTGAGTTTTGATACCATACATTCGACAAAATATAGAAATATTATCTAAAACAAATATAGGGAGATTCTGAGAAATGCTGAATAAGTAAGTTAAGTCTTACAAAAATACATCTTTTTATCGCACATGAATGGTTTTCCTAGGGATACGGTCATATGCGAATCTTTTAAGGATGGAGTTAAACCACGGTTCAGCCCATAGTTACCCTGTTAAAATAGCTCGTGTGTGATATCGAAGTTACAGACTTGCAGCAATTTGTAGTTTATCCTGAAACGAATATGTACGAATCGCTAAATATATAAGGGATCATATCCACAGAAATATTTTCGCACACACTCTTCTTTCACTGAAATGTTAAAAAGGAAGAAACATAAAGGGAATTCTCCAACAGACTTAAACCCTTTTCACATTTATCAATTCATATAAGCTGAGTGTTTTTGTATAAAAATAGTTGGACGCAGAACGATGTTAAATCAAATCAAAATTTTATTGCTTTGATCTTTAAACGAGAACACCTTCAATTTTTGAAAACAAATTTTTTGGAATACACATAGGTGATTCTCCCATAAGTGAATAATTTGAGTAATTTGGGATTAAATATATGCTATATTAAAGGATTGTAGGATTTTTTTGACATGTTATTTATTCTTCAATGAATATATTTTCAAGGAAATAGATAAAAGTTACTTCCAGGAAATTTTAAAGGGAACAGCAAGCATTGGTCCGTCATAAACTGTTACTCCACTGAGTTTAGTTTTTCTAATGCAAATATTTTCAGGTAATCGATATTTTGTGCGGTTGAAGTTAATTTTGGCCTAAAGTAACTTCAAATAATCTCAACATCAAATAAGCCTTCTAATTCAACTGATATATTAATCTGAGTCTGATGTCTTATTTTTTTTATATTTAGTTTCTTTTTTGTATTTTTCTGCAAGTGTTTTTACGGGAAATTATTATATTAAGAGGTCTTTACAATCCTTGTGCAAATAAAATATACCAAGTTATTCGATGTGTGAAATTGAAACACCGCTTTCAATTAATCTAAGTAAACAATTTTCTATAATTCGCGGTTATTCTAAATTTTCCCTGAATTTTATTAGAATTAGAGGAGGGTTTTGACTCATATATCAATATTAATTTAATTACTTGATGTATACATCAAAGTAAAATATTTATGAGAATTCCGCAAATATGTTCTGCGGTTTTGATGGGTATGAATGTAGATTTGCGTTCATACTTCAAAATGTTTGTGAAAAGATAATTGAAAACTATATTCTTGATCTTATAGATATTCCTTTAAAATTAATGAAATGTTTATATAAAGCCTATATTAAATCCATATTTCTTGGCTTTGAAGTTGAACTACGCAGTGATTCTTTGAATGCAAGATGTTTCGCACTTGCTATTTATATAATGTTTTTTGTATTGCATTTGTGTTTATATTCCTAATAATTGCATGCACTGTTGCGTTTTATTGTTAATAATTCATCTAAAATGTTGATAAAACAAGTCAAAACTTTAAAACCAAAAAAATATTAAAAATGTGGTTTATGTTCAATAACTAGTCTACACCTTAAAACGAGCCTATAAATAAATGTATGCAACCACAAAAATCCCTTCTTTTTTGTAAAAATATCATCACAAATTTTACAGATAAAGTTTCTTTAAGGGTTAAAAAAAAGTTTCTTTCTGAAAAAAAAATTTTAGATTTGTGAAATTTGGAAAAGAGGCTCTCTCTACATTATTTATAAGCAAAGGTTTGTAATTAAAAAAATATAGCCTCATTTAATAAAAATTTTACCATGAATAAATATGTTTTTGTTATCAAAAGTTTTAATAAATCTGTCAAACAACATTGCGCAACAAGATAATATTTTTTTTTTAAACAGTTCTTTTTTTTATGTAATCATATTTTTCTTACCACCACACCTTAATTTAATAAATTACTTAAAATAAAGAACTTTTAGAAAGTGCATAAAAAAATTCTTAAATGAAACAAAAATAATATCGTATAATATTTTAGTATACTCTTTGACATATCAAAGTAAAAAGGCGTCTTTATCAAAATATTTTTCTGAAAGTTAACTATTATTGTAACATTTCTTACGGATATTGAACTAAATTCCCAGACATTGAATTTTTATTCTAATTTTTAAGATTTTTTAGAACAATTTACTGTTATTACTTTTACAATAAAAACAGAAATTCTTTGGAAAATTTATTGGTTAATTCAAATTTAAAATATTTTTATTAAATAGTTTAAAGAGCATCTATTGAAGTATCCGATTTAAAAATATAGATGTATCATTACTCTAATAGGAAAATTCAATTTCTATAATTTCCTTAACTATCCTGTTTTTTTTAGTGTATCTATAGTGACATTTGATTTTCTTTTTTTAAACCGCCAGGAATATTAGAATAATTGACTATAAAATATGTGTTATTGTAGTTTCTTTCTGTGCAAAGGCCAAGATTTCGATTAATAGTAGGGGATCTAATTTTTCTAGGTTTACTGATCAATGATAGATTTAATATATAATTAATATTAATAATAATTTCTTTTCAAAAATTATAAAAATTGTTTTTCAAACAGGTAAATAGTTTTCAAATAAAAAAATATATATTTTTATTTATCTTAATTTTAAATTTTTATAAATTATAATTAATCGTACAGTATAGTATGTTTGTTAAATTCAAACAGCCAAACACACCGGCTCTTGACGCTTTTGTTCATTGATTCTTATTATATTGAATTCATAGATGGCAGCACCAAAACAATTTTTGACATTTTCCCTTTTATTTTGAAGCGGTTTTCTTAAAATGTCAGTTTTAAATCAAAATACAAGCATCGGTGTAAGAAATTGAGACTTTTCATTTAAAAGTTCTAATTTTTTAAAGATTTTTCATCTATTTTCATGACTTTAATAAAATTAATAAATATATTACTGTGGTAGTGATTTTTTAAATTTGAAATCTTTAATAGAAACTGAATTAAATTGTTTTTTTCTAAAAGCTTTCAGAGTGGCGGTATTACCCCGGTACCTGGGGCAGTTTATTATGAAATTAAATGAGTAGGTTTTTTCAGATGATGTAACACTATTTTTGTGGTTTTCCTGCGATTTCATAGGTTGTTTCGATATCAGTCCCGAAACGACCGTTTTTGGTCTGAAATTTTAGAGTTCTATGTTGTTCATTTAAATTTTATAGTTCTTTACGTGTAACTTGTTTTTATTCCTGCCATAGATTGAACTTTATGGGTAATTTGAATTCGACAGAATTCGTGCAAAGAATAAACCAAATGTCAATGTCGTTAGAAAATATCGGTTTAGATGATATTTTGTCTCGTGTGGAAAAATTAAACGAAATTACTCGGTTAGCAACTTAACGCGATTCATGAACAGAGAAAAGCTTTAGTTTCACCGAAAGAAAAGTTTGTACATGTAATGTAAGATTGCATTGTTCAAAACGTAAGATTCAAACGTGTTGTGTACGATTGTAATTCCACATGGACCAAAATTAAAAACAATATCGCAGGAACTGTTGCCACTCACGACGTATAACACGCCCATTAAAATAGTCAATTAAAATTAATTTCCATTGATAATTCCATATTGGATGGAGATAACACACAAATAACTTTATTTTTACTTAATAACATTTGAATGAAATTTATTTTTTCAACATAAATCATTTTGGAAAGACGTCATAACATATATTACAATGAGATTATTTTGTGGATCACATTATTTGCTTAGAAAGGGCCTTTCCCGGAAATCGGCTGTAGTGCTTAAGAAGAAAGAATAGTTGTTATTAAGTATTATTTTTACAAAAAATTTCAGTGATATTTAATAAACCATCAATTCCAGTTACCAATAAACCAAAAAAATCTATTTTAACTAACTTAATTTTCAAATAACAATTACTTTTATAATAACCTCAGAAAGTTACATTAAGTGGTTATTTAAGAAAAATTGTATTTAATTATTTCCTCTTCAAACAGAGTTGATAGTTTTAGCTCAAACCGCAAAAATTTAGAAAAAAAATGATTTTTTTTTTCTTTCGAATAATTGTACATTTAATTCACCATAATTTTTCAAATTTCCGCAGAAAGATGAAATACTTTTGGTGTCGATTGATGCAAAATTTAATGTGTCCAATTTTTTTCAGAAAAACAACGAACGCAAAGTTGAAAGTTTAAGGAGTTTCAGCTCTAAGGCAAGATTTAGGCAGAAGGCAAGATTGTAAGCAGCAGTTCATAAGCTTTACATAATTACCTATTTTTTCCATTCCCTAACACTGATACAGACAAACCTGCCTGATAATTTGATTATATGCATTATGTTACATTTATATAACGGATTAAATAAAATGTTATTTTTTTCCTGAATATTCTAAAAGTTGGTTTGGCTGTCATTTACATTATTGGTTAATTTTCTTTAAAAGTATATTTTTAATTTTCAGTTATTTTATTAAATATATTCGTAAAATATATATAACAATCCTTGAAATGATTTCGAAAAAACTAACTCTTCTTAAAATTACTAGATAATAAATATATTTTGTTTCCCAAAGACCATTATGGTGGAAACAATTAAATTAATCTGTTTGCCTCCACTTTAAAGAAGCGCACTTTGTTTTAAAGTTATAACTGAATATATCTATTTGTTTAGAGGCTATCCTTAAAAATTGGTTAGTTTTCACTGTATCCTGAGAAACTTATAATAAAGAAAAATAATTTAGTTTCACGAACAAAACTTTTTTCCCTAAAGTTTGGATTTATGTAGGCAGAGATTTTAAATTAGATTTATATATGCAGAAATCTAAAATAAAAATAACCATTTTTGCTTTGCTCAAAATGGTTTAATTCTCTAATTCTTTTTTTACTTTTTCACGGAGGTAACAATTTTGATAAATGAAATTTTAAGCATTAAAAATGATTCCACAAACTTTAAACGTCACAAACGATGTAAATGACTGTTATATATTTTAATATTTTTTGTCACGAAAAAAATAAATAGTTGGAATTACCACTGACAAAAGTACAAAAATCCCCATTTCTAACCTGAAATATTGCATTATATCGTCTTACTATTTTTTACTTATTTGTGTTGCAGTTTGTAGAAGGCCAAGTCCTGCTGTGCCCATTTCAGACGTCCTACGTAAAAAGCTTTGAAGCGGACTCCAGTAGATATTCTGTTTAGTTGGTCAGATTGCCCTGAAAAAAAACTGCGTGACGTTTACATGATTTTTTAGTGCAACATTTCACTCATTCTGGAATAAACAAAATAAACCCAAATGATGTTCGAAATCTTCTGCAAAACCCTCTGCCATTCTGTGTATTTTTTTTTACAAACTCTAAGTGCATGATAATCAATATTAAATATGTATCATATCAAATCAATGTAGTAATAAATGAGCAATTAAAAATTTTGTGAAACAAAATGGATTATGAAAAAGTTGCGGGTACCATTAAACCGGCATGGACAAGTCAGTAAACCGACCTTCTTGCAATCGAAGGACTTCAGGGTCGAGTCGCGCTTCAAAGCTAACTTTTACTGATTCATGAAAAATTAACCACAAAATGTAGCTGAAGAATTTGGAAGTGATAGGTACAATGTTATGCTATATAGTATCAGTCAATAGATCAAATTCAATCAGATCAAACTCATTTACAAAATTTTCGATTCATGATCAATCTTTCTTCAAAATTTTCCAACAAAATATTGACAGCGAAAAATTTAGTACGGCACATACAAATAATTAATGTTAAAGGTTTCAAAAATTATTATAATTATATGAAACTTAAAATAATTATTTATTTCTATGCATTACAATTAGATGAAAATATTAAGATCAATGTGCATGTGAAACTAGAAATATTAATTAAATTTACGATTTTCGTAATCTAGTATATCTAATAAAAATGAATGATTATATATATTTTTACATTTTATCAACCATGAACAACGAAAACGAAATTGAACGTAAAACAGAATTCCATTTTTTCACAAAATCCAAAACTTTTCGTTTTATTTTATAAAGTCAGAAAAACATTGTTTGTTTAGGAGTACTTCGAAGTTTTATTGTAAAAAGGGAAACCCATCAAGGAAATGCGACGTCGAGATGGAAAAGACGGGCGCAATGTAGGTATGTTGTGTATGTTTTAAAACACAGTAAAGAGAAAACGACGAACATTCACTTTGGGGAAAATTGTCTCATACCTTCCCATTCTATTTACTTTACTATGAATGACATCTTGAAAAAATATCTTTAAACGAAACCACTTTTGTTTCTGCACTTGCAAACAGAAGAATTTTGTCGCTCTATCATGTTTGTGCATATGAAAGAAGACTTGACGAGAACGGAATTTGAGGAAACTGTCACATCATTTGTGAAGTTTTTAAATATTTGTGTATTATAAATTGTTAGGCCCCGCCCACGTGTTGCTGTTGGCTCATCCAGATAAACAAAAAAAATGAAAGAAAGGATGAGTTATTACAGAGGGTCGTGAAATGCTATGATGCACTGCACAGCGGCAGTTGCATCTGGCGGCAATTGACTGGAGGCGGCATTTTCGGGTTTGACAAACCCCCCTCACACACATCTTTTCATTTTTCTTAAAGCAGCAACCATTTATTGTAGGTGCTTTAAAGAAGGGAAAGACCACTTCGCATTTACTATATTTGTGGAAAACAAATGTTTATAGTTCTTCTAATTTAGGGGATTTTTTTTTGGGGGGGGGGGCGGTGGGCCTAGTGGGTTTGATCGCACCCCTTTACGCTAACGCACTTATTACGCTAACGGGCTCGATGCCCGCCTTCGACCTGGGTGTACTTTCTCTCTCTGTGCCAGTAGAAAATTCTGTCTGTGTCTGTCTTACTTGACGCAGGTTTATAAGCAGGTCTCTGATCAAGCACGCAAACCGCAAAATACATGTACCTACCAATCTATTTTTTTTAAGCGGCAATTCTGATAAATGTTATAGTAATGATTGATTTTTTATGAGTTATTATAATATCGTCCAATCAATAAGTTAATTTATAACACTTTCTGACAATAGCCTCAATAATATGGAAACTATTTAATGCATCTCAACTATAATTTGTTTATTAACATTCATGTTTGATTAACATTCATTTCGTTCACTTGCATTACTTAGCATTTGCAAAAGTTACAATTTTGAACTTACTATTGTACTTAGTTTTTGTAAAGGGCGGCATTTGAAAGACTTGCATCATATGGAAAAAAATACCACACAGCCCAGGTTATGCATTTCTAATTCGTTTAACGCATTGCATTACTTGTAGGGTTATAATACTATAACAGTAGGGGGAACTAGGGACATTTGACCCCTAAGGATACATAACCCAATGTCTTTTTCTCAGCAATGGAAAAGTTTTGTGAGTTGAAAGTGGCGTCACTTTTTTCCTTTCAGCTAGTTGATCACATGGTGAAAAAAACGAGCTGAATCATTGCGTATTTGTTAAGTTATGCGAAGAAATACGTTTTCATGCACTGAAAGTAAATTTTTGAGGCCGTAAGGTTTTTCGGTCTACATTTTTTGGTTTAAAAGAAAGAGTTTTTCAATTAGTTATTTGTTTAGTTCATATGCTATTAGCTACAGTTACATGCATAATAGTGTTAATGTAATTATTCGCAAATGACTTTGTTTTGGGATTAAACCAAAAAAGTGCAACTAGGGATAAGTGACCCAAACCAATTAGGGATATGTGACCCAAGTAAACAACACAAAAGTAGACAGAAGTAGACCAAGTAAATTTTTTTTAAAAATCACGGGAGTCCCAAAAGTAATTGACTGGGTCATTAACGAAGTATAAGGTATGTTTGGAAGGTACAAGGGAATTTTTTTTAACAAGCTTACAATTCAATATGCAGAAAAAATCGATGGAAAGTGTTTGAAATGTCTTAAAATGGATAATACATCCCAAAATGATATTGATAAAATAGTAGCGATTCTTCAACCTTATGTGTTTTCTCTGCAAAATAAAAGAAGCCCCAGTTTTGTATTTCGAACAGAATTTACTTTTAAATTTGATTATTTCGTTAATATAAGCATAATTAATGAGATAAAAATAAAAAGTAATAATTTTGTCTGAAAATACTATAAAATCTATATAAACTTTATAATACAATGATATTAGAGTTTTTTGATTATTTTAAGTTATACTACCAGATTTTGGGGTTGGGTCACGTATCCCTAATAGGTGGGTCTTGTATCCCTATGCATTGGGATACATGACCCAAAACTAAAGTTTTAAATAATTTATGTTTTACTACTATTGCAGTTAATACTACAGAAAAATACTAATATATATTGTGTACTACTTTATGAAGTATAAATTATCTGCATTTACACATAGTGTTTTTTAAAAGTTACAAGCAAAAAACTTCGAGTGGGGTCATATGTCCCTGGTTCCCCCTATTTTGCCTGTTTTTTATTTATTTTTTTTACTTTGGAATATAAAACTTTCAAGCTTTTCCCGCCATGCGAGTGCGATAACCAAAGTTTAGTTTTCATGAAAGATTTTTAAGAACTTGAAGTTGAGTATTATCAGTCGTGAAAATAAAATATTAATACTTCCAAGCCAGATTAAGTAGATAGTGTCATTAATTATTTTTTTAATGATAATGCTTTACTTTCTATGTTCAATAAGCAAATTGATTGGTAGTTTTGACTTTTGGCTGCTAACGAGTGAGCAATGGTTCGCATCCCTATAAGGAATGGATATATCACAGAGAAATACATATTGCAAAAAGAAAGCAACCCATCCCCTGTTTGATCCTGTATTGAGTCATAGCCTGTGTTAATAAACGTATTCCTTGGTGTGCCCTGTATCTTGCTTGTATCTAGACAAGAGATCACACTAATCAATCACTTAATCTTGAAAAATTTGCCTATTGAACCAAGGCTAATAACATATTTACAAACAAGCGAAATTTGACCCAACATCATGTCGAGCCCAATCCTTTCAAACATAGTACAATCTATAAGATTATTTTACAGTTACAGAAATCAATTAAAATGATCTCCGGATTCGGATGCAATCACATTCTAAATAGAATCCCAGGAAGAAAAAAAACACATCGATTTATCGATTATCCGCAAAAAGAACTCTTTCCCTATCTCTCCCCAAGGCGAATTTTATTTCTGCAGTAACTTTCGAGTTCGGATAACACGACCGTCTTCGTCCCGAGCGGGAATCTTGTACATCATTAGGGATTATGCTGTTGCGCCCGCCGACGGAAGCCATTATTGATTTTGTGGAAGTTTCAATAAACGAAATTCCTTTTGATGATGGAAGTATATTACATCATTACCGAAGAAAAAAGAGGCTCTAAATTACATTAAAAATGGTTACCTATTTTTATGG
Source organism: Oedothorax gibbosus (assembly GCA_019343175.1). NCBI lineage: Eukaryota > Metazoa > Arthropoda > Arachnida > Araneae > Linyphiidae > Oedothorax > Oedothorax gibbosus. The sequence continues at coordinate 342,503 of JAFNEN010000455.1, read as the reverse complement.
TGTCGCGAGATAGTGTTTTGCTTGTGGTTGTTTCTGTTTTGGTGAAAAGTTTTAACGAGGACTAAAGATGTAGTTTCTGTTTTGTGCATCTATAGCAAAAGTATTTTTTTCCTTTTAAAATAGTTGGAGAACGGACACCTTTTTGGCAAGAGGAAACAAAGTAAGATATTTATCTAAAAATCCATAAAATCGTTTTTAACATAACAGACAAAAAAGAAATATAAAATCCCAGTTCATATTTTTAAAAACATGTTTTAGATTTTTGCATGTGAATATGAAAGCAAACGTTTTTTTTAATTGTAATTTTTAAACATGCCATGTGAATTGTGGTAAACACAAGCATATTAGCCCGGTCTTTGGTGACCTAGGACGAAAGCCACCTGGATGTTGCGTGTATATTTTAGAATGTATGCTTTTGTTACAAGAAGTGGGTGCAAAATGAAAGTTTTTTTAAGAACTTGGAAAATAATATTACATTCAGTTTTTAACTCGTTAATTATTCATTTGAGAATATCATTAACACATTCTTTACCAAATGCAAATTTTAGCTTTAAGTTTTTTTTTTAAATTCTGAAACTCAAGTTGTCCAATAGAATTTTATAGTAATTTGATCTTCATTTGTCTTCTATGTTATTTTATTTGATTTGTTTATTCTATTGTTTAAGAAACCTCAGCACACAGCTTTTTTTTGCTATGAAGAAGTTCTGAAAGAACTGTAACACAGGCAACTTTCCTATTACTTTAATACTAACTGAAGTTCTTTAAGTACAAAAATACAAATCGTCGGAAAGACAAATTGACGAAATAAAAATTATAAGTTATAAGTATGGCATCCCTTTTTATTAATTTTTTTAAGGTCAGATTGTCAGAATAGAAGTTAAAATAAACCGTCAAAGAACAGAGGGAACATATGGATGAAAAAGAAGAAGGGACGGAAACAATATAGACAGTCGAAAATATGGCGAACCACCTTGTAAAAGAAAGGACAGTGATGAACGAAAAGACTTACAGAAAGACGGACAAAATTTTAGAAATATTGTCTCTTATGAAATACACATAGAATACCAGTATCGACTGTCGCTTAAAAAAAATAAACTTCAATTTTTATAAGGGAAAATAACTTTTTTTAGAAGCAAGATTTAATAACAAATATCTTTATAAAAAGAAAACGATTTTATTATAAAAGGAAAAAATAATATATACGTAATTAGGAATTTGAAAATGTTTACATTTCGACATTAGCGATTTTGAATGCTGTACTTTTCTTGCATTTTAGGATCTTTTTAACGATTAAATTCGTTTGATTTTTTGAAAAAATCATCTCAAAAATGAGTAATCATAATATTAAGACTTCTTCAAAAATAGTTAAGCAGAATACACTTTTACATACATTTTTGAAAGTGCAAAGTTCCATAAAGAAATCCTTACATGTTGAACCAAAGTTACCCGCATTCATCGGTAAAATTTACCCAGTAAGCAATAATTAAATATATCATAAAAAGCTTTCAACATAGATTAAAACAAATGGTGTAATTTTCATCCCCATAAATAAAAGAATAGTATAGAGGGTTTTATTTAGCTATTTTCAATATTTTTTTCAGCACGGAAAAAAAAGGTATGTAACCGTTACCAAATATATTTGGTGATCAGTATTTACTTGGGGTTACCAAATTATGCTCGCGGTTAACAAAAACATTTGCTACTCCCTAGCAAAATCCTTTGCTCAAAATCTAGACCGCTCCGATTGGCTGGCAGCTTGGAATCCTGGGTGTTTGGCGGCAATAAACAACATTTACAATGGCGGACGAAGGGTGTGCGAATTTACTAAAAGCTTGGGGATTTTCTCATACAAAAGTTTCAAGGTAAGAGATAATTTATTGTGTTTTATAATGTGTATATTTAGGTAAAATACTGAAATGTGTAGCTTATATTAGCTAAATATATTTAAACTTTTCTAATTTTAAGTTAGTCACATCAGATTAATATACTATGTACACTACTTTCCATGTGCTTCGAAACGTAAGATGTTTCTTATATTTTCAGATTTCCATATTCATAATCATTTGTTATATTTATAGTTTGCTATTGAATATTTTATCTCAATATACCTATTTTTATATATATTATTATAGTTATATATATTTTTAATACGCCATTAGGTTTAAAGTCGGCGTGTCTCGTATTTTTTCCTTTTGTTCGGTTACTTCCGCATACCTGCCAACTACTACGGATTGTCCGTAGTTTCTACGGACGAGGTTATCAAACTACGGAAACACAGTCAAAACTACGGATAAGCTTTGATCAAAAATAAAAATATAATATTTTGGAGATTTGTTTCGCCTTGGTATTAGTAATTTTTTAGCATTTAATGAATCAATCGTTCGTCGGCCTAGAAAAACAAGGCTGGTGATTTTAATGGGATTTTTTAAAAAAAATCTAAACGATGTATATTTCATTTGCGGAAATAAAATGCCCAATGCGGATCAAAGTATTTTTCTTATTCGTGTGGAAAGTTAACCTACCCACGACGACTTGTAACATTTGCTAAGTAGCCGCGTAATCGCAGAAGGTTAGTGTTCTTTTTATAGTTCTAGTTATGATGAGATCGGATTTGTCAACTAGCCTCAGCGCCCAGTAATATTTGCTCGTTAGAAGCGTAATCGCAGAAGGTTAGTGTTCTTTTTAAAGTTCTACTTGTGATCAGATTTTTCAACCAGCCGCTTCGCCTAGTAATATTTGCTAGTTACAGTAGTAAACGTAATCGCAGTAGGTTCTCGTTTTTTTTTTTAAAGTTTTCTCTCTGAAAAAAAATCGCTTAACCAAACCACAACTCCTCGCAATATTTACTGGTTCGCAGCGTAATCGTCGTATGACCAGGGTTTTCTTTTTTAGTTCAGAATAGATCAGTCAACCAAATTTTAGGTACTTTGTTACTTTAAAAAATTACGATCCCTGGCGCCAAGGCCCGCTACTTTGGAATATTTTTTGTTGCTGAGTGAATTTCATTGTGTTTTTAATTGAAACTAAAGAAGTTTTTTTAATTCGGAAAGGTTTGCGGTGAAATCGTATTTTTTGTTTGATTTCCCACAAAATGACCGACTTCTTTGGTATTTGATTTTTTCTTCATCGATCGGCCGATTGAAAATAAGAATAACCGGCAATCGAAATTTTGGAGTGATTGGGAAATAATCGCAATATAATTGGTAAATAATCGTCCCCCCCCCCCCCCCCGCCAAAGAGACTATGGACATGCCTCTTAGGAAAGTTGGCAGGTATGCAGTTCCGTTTTAAATTTTTAAGAATTTATTGATGTTTAATTTATGTATTATTCCACTCTTTATACATTTCTCTGTCAGTAATATTTGGCATTTGAAAATTCCAATATATTAAATCCTTTTAATGTAAAATTGTAGTTCCTTTAAATTTTATATTGCCAGGGTTGAAAAAATAGTTAGACTACAATTTAATTTTAATATGAATTTCCTAAACAAAAACATTTTCGCTTGTGTTGGAATTCAACGATTTTGTGACTCTTACGAAATTTAATTTTTGCAAATTGTACTAAATTATTGCATAAAAATAGTCAATTTACCTATAATTTGACAAAAGCAATTTTGTGTTTTATTTAAACTTAATTATTATATACTTCAGTTTTTAAGATGCTTTTAATAATTATATTTTTGAACAGCTTTATTATTTTTTTTTATATTAAAAATTTTCATAGTTTACTAAAGATAATGAATCAAGATGTTGTTGTTGTTGTTGTCTTGTCTATGGATAGGTTGAGGTATTAGATGTGACCGTGTGTGTTCCACACAGCCTCAGCAATCTGAAGGCAGTTTTGGGAATAAAGGTCATCTAGCGGAGAGTCACTAATCTGTTGCATTTTTGCAAGGATGGCTGGACATGAGAAAATGTGTGTTGAACTTAGTTCTATGTCGAGGCAGATTTTGCAGGTGGGGTACTTTCTGGAGCCGTCTGGCTGGATTTTCATTCCCCCCAGATGTCCAGTTCTCAGTCTAGTTAAGGTTTTTGCTATTGTTCTGCTAGTTGTTAATTCATAGATTTGGTTCTTTAACTTGATGGTCGTAGAATGAATCAAGATTAAAATTATATTTAATTTTTACATTGTATATTATGAAATCGAAACTGATTTTTGTTGTTTTGCTTTTAGATGAATATGCGGATGAAGAGTCTCTTAAGTCCTTAACGCCTGATTTATGTGCTGAATTGGTACCGAGGTCAATATTTCAGGTCAAATGTCTAATTAAAAAAAAATGTATTTTTATGTAAGACATTTCTTTTAGTATCTTTGTTTTTATATCTTTGAAATAAATACTTTTTTGGACTTTTGACCTTTGTTTTAGTATCTTTGTCCTTTAGTATATTTATTATGTCTGAAATAAATACTCTTTTTGAACTTTCTGGGTTTTTGTTTTAGTTTTTCCAGCGCTAATGAGTGACTGATAATTATAGTAAAAGATGTATTTTAAAGTTCATATTTAAAAAATTAAATTTTTCATATGTTGCCCTTCAATTTAAAACTAACTTCATATAGTTTCACGAGTTTTTACTGAGTCATGGGTGCTATTTTGGGTAAGTATCGTCACCAGCTTAATAAACTCAATCGAAACAAAATAGGAAGCCAGTTTTATGGTGCTTTATTTTTATAACATGCAAAACCTAAATTTAGTTTAAATAACTACTTTTACAATTTTTGCTGCAGGTACCAAAAAATTGTCCATTTTTAAAATTGATTGCTTAAAAACCAGAAATGAAGTAATTCAAATTGGATGGAAAACACAGCTTTAAATTACTTTAAAAACAAGATATAGTTCAGTTAGACTTAGTCATAATATTTATAGGCACCTTTGAGCCCAACACACTAGGCAGTCATGAGTAGGCTAACACTGCCTAGTGTGTTGGGCTGAAAGGTACCTATAGATATTATGACGGATGTCCAACTAGACTATACACTTTGTTTTTAAGGTAATTTAAAGCTCTGTTTTAAACATCCATTTTAATTACTTCATTACGGGTTTTTAAGCAATCTATTTTTAATGTGGCCCGTTTTAACTTGATTAAATATTTGGTAATATATAACAAATACTTTTAATTCGTTTGGTTCTGTATAGTAAATAATTGGTACTTGACTACAAATATTTGGTAGAATATAACATGCGTTAAAATCGTTTGGTAAATCTCACCAAATATTTGGTACTAGATAAAAAAAAATATTTGTTAACATAACCAATTATTTTAATTGGTTTTGGTAATTTTTACCAAATATTTGGTATTCGATAATAAATATTTGGTAATATATACCTAATACTTTTAGTTCATTTGGTAAATTCGACCAAATTTTTGGTCCTTGAAAACAAATGTTTGATAATTAATAGCAAGTATACTTTTCTCGTTTGGTACGGTTTACTAAATATTTAGTATCGAAAACCAAATACATTGTGATAGTTACCAAATTTATTTAGTATTAACTACAAAATTACATAGTAGCTGGTACCAAATTTTCGTTACCAAATCATTTGGTAACGTGTACAAAATACCTACTTAACTCATATACGACCAAATAATTTGGTACTGGTTACTCAAATTTGGTAATGGTTACTAAATTTTTTTTTCAGTGAGGTGTTCTAGATAAAAGTTGGAAGAAGAGATTTTTGTCATTAAATGCTCGTAAGAGTACAAACGCCATTTGTAGTATTTCCAAAATTAGAATGAAATTTTTTACATGAAATGAAAGGCAATGTTTCCACCTTTCCAAAAATGTAAAACAATTTACGCTGGGATCATTTAATGAAAAGAAATTAGGAACAAAAATCTTTTTCCGACGCGTGGACCAAAGTTACCTTCCATGGCCAAAGATACCCGCTTTGACGGTATTTCTTTTACTTTTTTCTCAACTTCGCATGGCTTGGAGTGTGGCACCTGCCCGGATTCGATCTATCAAACCTTGTATCCTTTCTCTAAACCACTTCATAACTGCACGGCACGCGTTACGCCACGGTTGCTTACTGAAAACAATGTATTATATTGAATTGTTCAAAAGGATGTATGTTAAATGTTTGAATTTATATTCCGAGAAAAACCTGAATATCCAAAAAAAGCGATGTAAAGTTAAAAGATCCAATAACGTTTTCGATATATAAGAGTAACGTTGCGAAATTTTTTAACAGTGCATTAACCATCATCATAAGTATAGAAATTTGTACAATAGGTTATTATTGATAAGCTTAGTAAAAGCTTAAAAAATGTCGAATAAATGATTAAACGCCAGAGTGATCCAAAACAAGCATTTCAACATGTAGGTTGTAACAGATTCTGTCACTTAGACTGGTATAACACAACATTTGTGCTCAATAAGAAAAAAACTCCAAATACAGCTTTAATCCATATATTAAATATTTACACGCTAAATTTGGCTATAGTTCCCGCCACCCTTATTTGTTACACTTTAGGGATGAAACCGGTATTTGAAAAACCGGTTTTTCTGAAAAACTGCCTTCCCTAACGTGTTCTAATTTGGTTGGCGGCGAATATAGTTTCATTTATTTTGTTTCGAAAAATATATAGTTATTTAAAGAAAAATTAGTGAATTGTCCTTAAATAATTTGAATGTATAATTTCGCTTGCTAAATTTGTTACATTTCGAAAAATAATTTTGCAATATTCATCTCTCTTAAATAGAAGCAAAACATTTTATATAATCAACATTTTAAAACAATATGCTAACTCCACATTCTAACTAATACGAACGTTTTTAAAATAGAATTGAAAACAAAAAATCAGAAGAAATCCTTAAACTAATAGATAATATTAAAACGTCATTATTCGTTTGTAATTTATTAAAACTAAACTAGGGGGCACGCCCCTTCTCGCTATCGCTCACCAACCCCCTTTGGATCGCTTCGCGATCCAGGCTCGCTTCGCTCGCTCGCCGTTCATTGAAATATTTTAGTCTAGCCTTAAGGAACATGTTCGGCAATTTTTTCGCCAAATTAATATTATGGCAGCCATTGGCTACAAAAATCGCCAAATATTGTATTTTAAGCGAATAACTATCAAATAGTTCAGTTTTTTTTCTATGTATTCTGTTTGCATTAGAGAAATTATTTTGCTACTTTGTTTATAAGTTGATCCTGTCTATTTCTTTCATCTTTAAGAATTCTTAAATCGTACTAATATAGAATAATAATATAAAATACTATTTATCATTAGTTATTAAAATAACTCATTTCTTAAAATATTTTTTGTGCACATTGTTTTTGAACTTGCAGCAAACTGTTGTTTTTAACAAACTGTCTGATTTTCTTATTTTATAATATCGCTACGATCTACGATCGCAAATGGCACAATAATTTTTAATGAGGAAACTTTTCATGTTCTCTCAGCAGAATTTTTCAGTTTTGAGCAGTATTTTAAGTAATTATTTTTGTCATTTCACAGACTTCACGGCAAACGCACGGTTTGTTGTCATTATGATTTGGCGACATTTTTCGACTGGCGCCAAATCCGGACATGGTCTTTTAGGTTAACCGCCTTTAGTATCTATCCTTTTAAAATAAAATAATTACAAATGAATGCTTATAAATTAATGGTTATTATTGAGAAATATTTCGCTGCTTGACTAAGATCCATTTGTAAATATGTTGGAAACCGTGGTACCCGTCAACGCTTAGAAACTATATTTAAAACCAACTTGAATTTTTCCTATTTTATTAACAATTGTGTTTGGTAGTTTAGTCAATTGAAATTATAATTTAAATTTTCAAACATTAAACGTCCCTAATATTACGCATGTTTAAATTTAAACTTACTGATTCTGCACATAATATTTATGGTTGTTTTTCATTTTTTGGCCTTATTGCAGCCTTTCCCGAAATTGTCAATCCTTGTGTTATTTCGTAGCCCTTTTCTCAAAAAAATACATTCAATGTTTTTCTGCCGTATCGACCTATGTTTTGTGCATAATATTTATAGTTATTTTTCCCTTTTTCAAGCCATTCCTGAAGAAAGACTTTTTGTTGTTTTCAGTCGGCCATTTTAAAATTAGTAGTATTTTTGTTCATTTCGATTGTTGCCATTCCAGAGATAGAAATATAAGGAAATTTGGGCGCCGTATAAGAGTATTATATATATAGATGAGACATTACGTTTGCTTTTAAAATAAACCAAAATAGAACACTTTCTGCCCCTTTCTAAACACATAATGCACACTATCTCAAATAATCATATTATTATATTACTAAGACGGCATTCTAAACCGACTTATATCACCAAAAGAAATATTCCTCTTTTATTCATTTTATGTAAACAAAGTTTCTTGAATGATGATTGAGTGTAAATGATGGAGAAATTAGATAAAGATAATTGTGTTTAGGGTATTTGTGGATTATTTGTAGTTTGGGCTATAAAAGTGGGCGACGGACAGACAAACAGACGGACGAACTGACATAGCCATAGAAAAAACTTACACTTTTTACTAGTGTGAAAGCTGAAATCGCATTTCTTTTAACAAAGTTTGGTTGCCGTCGAATGTGCGTAGGTACCTTGTGCTAGTTCTCTACTGCAAGAGGCCAATTTTTATGTAAATGAATAAATGCTTTATATTAGTTTCTTCAAATTGTCTTATGTGTGGAATTGCTTCAAAAGATGAATAAATTACTTTCAAGAAGCCTGCGTGCGTGTGCTTCCAAATCCATTATTTTCCCCCAAAAAATGTCAATACAGTTGTTTTAGAAACGAATATGATAGCGGAGTATGTAAAATAAACCAAATGTCAGTCCGCCTTACGAAAAATAGTTTGAAAAATAGTCTAAACTACTTTATGCGACATTTAATGAATGACACAATTATAATAGATTTGTTTTCTTTTAGAGGTATTCTTGTTATTTCTTCACTTTCTGTAAATATTAGGAATGTTATTTTATTTTAAATTTTTGAAAATGCACGTTAACACAGATATTGGTAGTAAAAAATGACTAGCAAACAGGAGAAAATCGATTGAATATACTAACGATATATTAGTTTTTCATGTCCTTTTTTTCCTTGAATGCACAATTATATGTATACTTTTGTATGTATACATTTTCTTGTGTCAGAGTACTGTACATATTGGATTTTTAACTTAACATTTTTTAACTATCTTGTATGGTGGATGGTATCCCCCCTTTATTTTTTTAAACAATCAAGAATCACATTAATCACATGAGTAAAGTTCGCTAGAGACCTTTAGCTTAACTTTTTAAAGTTTTTTGTGTGTCAAGATTAATTGAAAGATAATTATTCTCCTTTATTTACTACGTATTAATTATGTTTCCTCACTCTTCATTAATTTTCCTTTGATTAACTGTTTCAATTTTGTTTGCTTGATTGGATCTCTTTCGAGTGACACTGGAATTTTTAATAAGTAAAAAATAGCTTTAAAATCAGTTTTGCATGGCGTCTCATGCACCTTTTTTCGACAAAGGAATTCTTCGTAAGTAACAATATTCTTATGTACTTAAAGTAAAAGTGTTTTTTCTATTTAAACTAACTTTTTAATTTGTCTAACTTTAAAAAAGGGCGTTTAATATTTAAAGAACTGTTTAATAATTTTTTACTATTCAAGTTAATGAATTTTAATACGAAGTAGTATTTTAAAACTTTTCTTCCGTTATTCTTCATATAGTAAATATACAAAATATTTAAATTAATATTTGCGCATGCATTCGGGAAAAAAAGTTTTTTCTGTGCTAAAAATTTTGTTTGTTTCAGATAGTGCATCACCTTAAAATAACTACAATTAACTCACTAATTGTTAGCAATTCTTCAAAAAAAATGTCAGGTATTTTACTAATTGCAATTTAGAATTTATGGGAGTTTAATAATACATTTATAATATTTTGCGAATATATCTATAAATGCATCTAAGTACATTGACGTATTACACATGAAATTATTATATTGAATATATATATATATATATATATATATATATATATATAATTATATATATATATATATATAATATATATAATATATATAATATAATATATATTATATATTCAATATATATATATTATAATATATATATATATATATTATATATATATATATATATATATATATATATATATATATATATAATAATATATATATAATATATATTATATATTATTTCGCATAACAAATTATAATTTAGTATAAACTGTCCCATAAATTCTAAATTGCAATTAGTAAAATACCTGACATTTTTTTTGAAGAATTGCTAACAATTAGTGAGTTAATTGTAGTTCTTTTAAGGCGAGTAATTTTTTGTAAGTTTTATTTAAATTACTAAATCTATGTATTTTTGTATCGATATGCTAGCCCTAACATATTTTATGTTAAATGAATTTTAATAAGCTTTTAGAATCAACTTTAAAAATATTTATAATTAATCAAGTTTGGCATATGGAATTGTAAACAACTTTACATTTTTTAATATTTTAAAAGAAAGCGTAAACCGCTACAGCATCCATCTTGTCTTCAACGCTAGACTCTGCATACGCATTTAGGTTGTTTTCAAGTCTCGTAACTTTACCCTTCACAACACGTTTCTTGGAGAGAAGCACATCCATATCTATCTTACTCGACTGTAAGTTCCCGACTATATAGTAACAAAGTCAATTCAAGTGTCCACGTTCGGGCGCCAATGATCAGTGGGCATGCAGGAGTAAGATACTTGTAGTTAACCTTTTAAGAAGGACGAAGACGTGCTGAGCTTTCAAACGTAATTCAGTTTTATTTCTCGCACACTCACATCAGAACAAAAACGAGACGTATATTGGCAGGTGTTTCGGTAATCAGCCGAGCGGTGACGACCCACACTTACGTCATCTCCGGTGGTAGTCCTCTTCTTGGCAGAATGCCAGGATTCGAAGCAGAGTTTGTCTAGGATAATTATTCCGACCAACCTACAATGGGTCGTTGGCACCTCACCGCTCGCTTGCCCCCTAACCACCATCCAACAGTCTTTTATTCCGTTAAAGTCAAGATCAGTTTTTAGTACATATTACATTTGTTTGTCACTCTTCTACTTTTGAATCCCAATAATAAAGTGTACACAACCATATATAATAAACTATATGTACTATAGATTTCATTTTCTAGGTAGTCCAAAATTGCAATAACATAATTTTTTTATTATATTTCCAAACACATAATTGAGTTTAATTTTCTTCGAATTAACAGCTCCTAAACCTATCTTCGTTAGAGTCCTGCACTTCTTCTCGATATTCAAAAACGTAATATACCTTATTTTTTTTATCCTCTTCTATTGAATATTTCTTCTTTAGAATCTTGAGATCTTTGTAACATAACGAAGTGAATTTTCTTATTAGAAGCAACCAAATAATAATAAATTTCACTTCATTCTTTTTATTTTCTTTTAAATATTTCTTCTTTGGAATCTTGCATTCTTCTTGACATAAGGGAATGAAATTTCTTATTATAATTCTTTAAATAATAAGACATTTTATTTTCTTCTTTTTAACTTCTCGTGAATCTGGAATCTTTCATCCTCCTTCAAATAAAAAAAAAATATTTAAATGTTATCCATTGTAATAAAAATGTCATTATATTTTTAGCTTAACGAAACTTTCTTTTTTTTGACGAACAGAAGGGAAATTTCGTAATATGAGCTTCATCACAATAAGTAATTTCACTTCCATCACTTTAACTTCTGTTTAAACTTTTAACTTCAAAAAACTTTTGGGCTTTTGCTTTTTTGACATGGATAAGCACACATGAATCAATAAATTTTTTCGCATAGATTAATAATACATTCTTTAAAATTTCAGGAGTTAGTGGACTATACTTAATTTAAGTAGACTCAAGTTTTAATTAGCAAATCAGAATTTTCAGTATTTAGTCGAAGTTGGAACGATAACTAAAACTTAATCACTATTTACCTGTCTGATTTAATAAGTTTTTCTATCAAAATTTTTTAAAAAAGATTTTTTTAATTTTTAAAAAATACAATTTTTTTTGTAAAATTAGTAATTGTTGTAATTTGTTGAAAAATCAAGTTACAAACAAAAACAATCAATTATTTTTTTATTAACACTATTCTGCCTATTCAACTAGTTTTTATCCAATTAAAATTCATAAATCAATTATTTTCTCACACTTTTTAAAGTTTACTATTAATTAGCTATAAGTAACTATCCATTGACAAGAAAATTATTTGTTAAAATTGCATTATTTGAATTTATTTGAGTTTAAATAAAATTTTATTTTATTTGAAAGTCTGAATATTCTTTGAACATTTTGATATAATATCACTAATGAAAGATTATTTACCAATATTATTCACATGCACAGTAATGAAGTTTTATCTGTAAATCTCTTTCGCCCAATAAACTATATAATAGGTATATTATATTCAACTCGGTTTCATTCTATTTTCGATGTTTTTAATTTGTTGGTAAAAATAATTATTAAGCAATTATTTGACTTCATGAAGAGTTTCGAAATTCCCAACACTTAGAACTGCAATCGCATCATAACAAATAAATTGTTAATATCTATAATTATCGAACTGTTTAGTTTTATTATTAAGAAAAAAGATATATACTAACGTTTTAAATTTTTATAACAATTAATGTTATAATGATTACCTTATAAGTTTCTATTGTTATTGTTTAAAATTCTCTTACTCTTCTAGAAAATAAATTGAGCTTGCTGCTTATCGTTGAAGCACACAGAAATCGCATATTATAGAAATATATATTTTTAAAAATATTTATTACGTTTCAATATTCTTTAAGAGTGCATTTTAAACAATATATATAAATATTTTATGATGGTAAACATAAACATAGTTTTAACTATTTGGCTTCGGTGTCTCATAAAAAACTTATAAAATATCATCATTTTAGTAGGGTAAGTTAAGGTTATCTATAAAAATTTTGTTAATATACTCAAAACATTTGAAATATATGAAATTTACCGTATCGCTATTACCTGCAGTAAGAAACTTAACCGTCTACATTTGTCTTTTGAGCGGCTCAGTGGCTGAGAGGTTTAACGTGTCCGCCTCATAAGCCCAAGATCGCGGGTTTGATCCCCGGCTGAGTCGTTGGATTTTCTGGATGGGAAAATCTTGAGCACGCATGTCATATGATTATTTGGCATGTAAAAGATCCCTGGAGTATCCATTTGTATTGGCATACTTTAACATCCACAGAGAGCTCAGATGCATTGTAATCTGAGCGTCAAAATTGGTAACGAGAGTCGCATAGATGGTGCCACATAAAAATGGCTCTCAGTTCTGGGGAATATGCCGAGTCTGCATAGGCTTGACAGCCAATATTAAAGCCCCATTAGAGAAAGAAAATATTTGACTTCTGTGTGTGAGACGACACAATTATTACTTATATACTTTTAAAGTTTCTTCTTGCCCAAAATAGAAAGGCCTATGTTTTAAAAACTGTCTTCAGTTAGGTCGTAGATTACGTTGCGTTTCTCAGAATTCGAAAACCTACCTATTTGAAGTATGCATTTCGTGTGATGATTGTAACTTTGGAATACGTACACGCGTATTGTGATTTTCTATAGAATTCATCGAAGTATATTGAACCATTCGTTGGTTCGAAGTAAAGTAGCTTCAACTATACTTAGACATTTTTCATTATTATTATAAAAAGAAACTAAATACTTTCTATCTCATCCTATATTTCGATATTCCTTTAAAAGTATAACATTATCTCAAAGCCTTTTTTTTTCTTCAAGTCTCAAAAAAATAAAAATACTTTAATCAAATATTTAAACTCTTTAAGAATGTGCAGTGCAATTTTTTTATGCTTCGTGTTTGAATTTTTTTCTTTAAAATTTACAAAATAATATTTTTAAGAATTAGAAAATCTTAGTATTAACATTAGGTCCAAGCTTAGTGCCAAGCTTAGCTCTCGTGTTACCAATATTATTTTTGAGAAACTGAACAACACGATTTTTTTGCACTTTCACATTAAAATTTGAAAGGTTACATAGTTTAAATACTTTGTATTTTCCTTACGCATTCTTTTACTTCCAATTCACTTAACTTGGTACTCAAAATTCCGCTTATTTTTAAAAAAATATTTCACCCGTTTTTATAAACAACTCCATATAATGGTGACAAACATGCATTATCCTCAAAATAATTAAAACAGATAATTGAGCAAATGTTTTTTTGTAATTCCAAGAAAGAAAACAAGTTTAATTACCCATTTCAACGTAAAATGTGTAAATTTAAAGAGCAGCTGTTTTTTATACTTCTATAAAAAAAGTTTTTTGTTTTTTTTTAATCGTTTTTTTATAGTAGGTTTTACATACATTGTGTTTTTAGAAGCAAATTGTTTTGGAAGATATTGATAATTATGCATTTAAGACATAATTTTGTTGATATAAAGCGTGCTTTTAATATATTTAATACTGAAAATGTTTTAGGCATTTTTCTAGAAATCAGACGTACGGAAATTTTCTTTTTGATCATAATTCCTATTTTAAACACGATTTTATAAAATATGGTGCATAAATGATTATCAAAAAACAAACCAACTAAAAAATTACCAAAACAAATATTTTTTTTTACTTAACTATTGGGATGAACCATTGTTTTTAAAAAAAAGTGTGCCATAAGTGTATTTGGTTCAACTCTGTAAGTTAAACCATGTTATGGGTGTGTCTTTTAGCAATTAACTTATACTTTTAAAGAGTTCTATAAGCGTTTCAAGCTTGTAACATTAAATTAAATATACATAACTACTATATTTCATCGACGTGTTCAAAAATTGAGTTTAAATAAGTTAGTTACTCTTATTCAATATGAATCAAAGGATGGAAGTGGCAGTTGTTGGCCAGTTTGGACGCAAACCGTCGACCATCCGTTAACGTAAGATAGTTTCGCAGTTGACACACTGTTTTGTTTATCTAAATGAAAAAATACAGTCAATATCCAACAAAATATACTCTAAGTACACTAATACATACGCTCTCTTTGAATCTGTGGAGTTCAAAGTCCTGACGTGTTGTACGAGTTTACGCTGGGGTCATTTCAGGCGCCGGCCTCGTCTCTTGACCATGGTATTAAATTTAGAGACCCATTATCAATAACTTTCATCCAGCTCTAGTGCGGATTTAATTCAACCAAGCAAGCAACATGCATCAAAACTATTACATTTTTCTACCCGTAGAAGTATCAAGTAGAAGAATGCTAAAAGAATAAAATAACATTATCTTAAAAATCTAGTCGTTTATTCTAATTTGGTAATTTTATCTTATGGTAGGCACATCAGGAAAACTTTTTCAGTATTTTTGACAATTAAAAAAACAATTTTCCTAATAATTGCATAGCTTGATGCTTAACTAAGGCAACATAATTTTAATATGCATTAAAAAAAATTGTAAAAAATTGAATACACGTGACGTTTTGTGTATATTAACACAGTGTGCATTGATAATTATTAACCGATTTTTTTATTTGCTACACCTGCAACAAAATTCCCAGAACCATCGAACGGATTTAAATTGCTCCCTCAGGCAAACCAAGTTTGCGTGCTGCAATGGATTCGGCCACTTAATAAATAATCCCCTTTCCATGAACGATGGACCTCTTAAACCACAGATAAAACAAAGCAAAATAATCTGCTGATCACAGGATTAATCAAGGCACTGGGGATACAAAAACAACATTTAATCGAATATATTTTGTTATAAGGTTCTGTGTTGAAAGAAACGGGACACTTGTATATGAGTAAAACTTATAATTGGGGAATTTCTGGTCCAAATAATTTTAATAGTGTATATTTTTAAAGCAAACTAGGTCCGAAAAAAAATATGAACCAATGGCTCTGCTGTTCAGGTTTCATATTTTTTTTTTGTCGTGTCCATGAGAGTCGAACTCTATATGTGTCCGTGAATTTTGATAATTTCTTCTACGACTTGCTTGATGTTGTCTCAATACGGATCTAAGGTTTCATATATTTTCAGCATAAGGATATTTCTTCATTTAATCAAATTATTGTCCGATTCTATTTATTTTTTTATATTTTTCTAAAATAAAATGAAAGAGTTGTTAAATAGGTTTTTCCCAAAATTTTTCTTGAAATAACTATTTAGTCATTAGCCGAGTTCTATTTAAAACCATATTCAACAATGAAAGAACTGTAAAATTACTCGTACTAAAAAATACGTAACTCTCAAACTCTCTCTTGAATACTTAAAACAGTGTGTTTTTGTCTAATTTTTCATTTTTTATATTTGAAAGAAGTTTTTCAAATTTAAAGTAGGTATTGACGTTTCGAGAGATTTCCGTTCGTCTCTCGGTCCATGTGTTTGTACTCCCTTTCCCTTTCAAATTCCATACTAACTAACCGTCTATTTTTTTTAAATCTCTTTTGTTAGAAAGCTGTTACATTAGAAGCCTATATTTCATACATTTTTGTACCGTCGGTCTGTACTCTTTCTGTTTATTTGTCCCTTATAAGACGATCCGTCTTATTTAAGGTTCTAACCATCCGATTTAAAAAAATATTTTTTAAGAAAAGTATGATATCATAATTCGTTATTTTTATACTTTTTGTTCGGCTGTCTATACGTTTTTACGTCCATTTGACCATCTGTCTCATGACGGTATGCTTCAACTTCAGTTTTTAGAGTCAAATGTATTTATTTTTTGTTAGAAAAGATTGACATTAGATACCTACCTTTTAAACTTTTGTTGCCATTTGGTATGTTTGTCGTTCCATACTTTAAGAACCTTATTGAGTATTAAAGTAATAGGATAGTAAGCGATTCTACTTTTTTAAGAACTCGCTGTTGTTGGTTTATTTAGGTAAGTAATTCAGGGGAAATTATATTTTTAGTAGTGTAGCCAAGTTTTAAAAGCCATTCCAGAAGAGAATTCATAAGAATTATTTACTAATTTTATCAGAATCCTTATTTTCTTATATGAAAAAAGATAATTTCATATTGACTTAATAATATCTTTTAACATTGAATCAATTTGAATCCTCGAATGTATTCCGGTTAAACTTTAATTATTCCCAACGTAACAAAATACGTGTATGCACCCAATTATTATTCAATTTCTTTCAGTTATTTGTAAGCCGTTAATTTACTGCTAAATAAAATTATCCAATAAAATAAATAATATTAACTGAGTAAAGGAAATAATTTGATCGAATAACTTTATCGATAGATTTTGGTTTTCCCCCTTTCATTTAGATGTTACGGCATTCCATTTAGTATTTAATTTCAATTTAAAAGGGAAATTAAATACTATAATACTTTAGGATTGGAATGCCTCTTTTGAATCTATTGAACGTCATTAGTTGCATTATCTCTAATTAATTTATAATTTCACATTGGGGAGACAGGAAAATATTTTCAAACTTATATTTTTATAGGTACTGAAAGTTTTATTTCCACGAATCCATTGTAATTAGTAAATTATTAGGCTTTAGTATACGTTAAAAGTTTTCGATAAATGAAATTGTATCTATTTTTGCCTTAATTAATGTAAACTCTGGATGTTTCGCTCATTACTAAATACCATAGAAGGAGCAATTATGATCTCGGAATAATTGCAATTACATTCTATGAATAATTACACACATCATAATAAAATTTCAAATGTTTTATTTGGAATAAGTAATGCACCATTGCTATCAAAAATATATTGTGTTACAGTTTTAAAGCTATTCAATTTAAAATTAATAATATTAGAAGATAAAATTTTACAACCAATAATGAATATTAATAAGATTTAATTGAACGCAACTAGTAATTTTATCAAAATTTTAATTAAAATAACTTTTTTTAAATGATTACACGATATATATTTCTTGCTTATAAAACCTTAACATTTTTCTATACGAAACATATTATTATTCAAAGCATATCGAATTGTCTGAAAATCCTCTCCTACACAAAGATAGAAGCTAATTCTTAAGTAAATTAATTAAGAACAATGGCTTAAATAAGAGACACAAGAGAGAACATTCGAAACGTATTCTAATTTAGGGCGTTGCTTTCTAGCAATCAATTTTGGGTACAACCCACTGCACTTTTCCTAAAGGAAATTGGTGCCCCCTCACCTTTACCAAAGAGTGCTATTACAGCGAGATTTATAATCACGAGGGCTAAGTAACTTCATCAGTTGCAAGATTCTTTCCCCTTGCCATTCTCCGAGGTGGTAACTGATGGGACGAGAATCTTTCGTAGGAGTTATTGCACCCCACGCATAGTTAATTGCAAAGTAAATCGCTGAAAATGGGAAAACATAGACATTCTGGAATTCTGGAAAGGCGGAAGAGAACCATTTGTTTTAGGGAACTTTTCGACTATCGGTACCAGTAGAAATCCATACAGCGGGGATTAGTATTGTTAGGTATTGTTTTTAAATAAAATAGCTTGTTATCAATGTTTGAAATAAGTTCGCAATATCAGTTCAAATATGAAATGAATCAATGAATTCTGATAAGAGGATATTGGACATTGTCAACTTTAAACAGGTCAAACATAAATGCAGTGTTTTTTTCAGAATAGGCGTTGTACAATGATTGGATGATTTAGGTCTATTTTTATAATATCAATGTTCTTATTTTATTGTATTTATACTAAAAACAAAAAGCGTATTACTTATAATAAAAAGAAATTTTGGAGGGAAAAAAAGCACTATCTTTAAAGTGCTCTAAAAAACGACGATTCTACAATGAATAACTGAAATAACGATACGGACTGTAAATTGATGAACTTTGTATTAGTCAAAAAGGGATTAATACATTATGGATTAATGTAATATGGAATATTGTAATAGAAAATGAAACTCAATATAAAACAGTTTTTTTTTCGAATTTCCCATTTTAATACGTGTTGATCTTTTTATTTTGCATCTGCATACATTTTAACTAAACTCTTCTTACAGTGAAGCACTTGAATTTTTGCGAAGAATGTAAGGTTGACAAAATTAAATATTACAATAAATTATCATACTCTCATAAATATTTAAAAAGAAAAAAGCAGCAACAAAACGTACTTTATATCACTGATTATGGGTTAAATACACTTTAACACTTACATTTCAACTAAACCTTTACTATTGAAAGTAAACAGCTTTCCTATGAAAAGGCTTTTCCTAGGCCCTTAGCCCCTCAGGGCTCAGACTTTTATTTTATTAATTACTAGAGTCTTCTCAGATAGCAATTGCCAGCATTTTAATTCAAAACAATTGAGATTACTCTGCTACCAAAAGTATTTCCGCTTACATATTTTAATTATTTAAAAAAAAACCTTATCCACAGTACAAAAAAAGTGTCCGCGGAGAAAGATACAAGGTTGAAATATTTCCTCCAAAAAAGTTCAATTAAACGTCATCTCTAACTTAAGGTTTTTGAAATATTGGCTAAATAAATAAAATATTACAAATATTATTCAAATAATATTTTAATGCTCGGTATACTTATAAATATTAATTCCGAATATAAACTTTAAATAAATTATACATTTGGAGAGTTTTCACAATATGAATGCATTTCAGAACACTTTTTTTGATAGCTATTCAGAACGCATTTCGAAACAAATTATGGAACACGTTTTTCTTCAGAACACTTTTAAAACGCATTTAGCAATACATTATGGAACACATTGTGAAACGTTTTTTTAGAACTTGTTTCCGAAATCTTTTTAGAATAAATTTTGAACACTATTAAAAAAAATTAATTCGACTATCAGTCTGTTGTATAAAATGTAACATGCTTTAATTTATTATTATTATTTTTTTATTATCAAGAAAACAACAAGTACAAAATAAACACTCTGGGGATTTAGAATCCCATGCGAGTGAAAAGAAATTCAAGACATTTTTTTAATAAAACAATACAGGGTAGATATGACAATGAAATTTGGCAAAGTCGTCGGTGCTATTTAAAAATAAACAATAGAGAACCCAAAATTGAATTAAATTGAATAAAATTAAATTATCAACTGAAAACAGATAATTTTTTAGCTTTTTTTTTTAAAACGATGACATTTGGTATAATTGCAGATCAACAGGGAGATTATTGTATTGTTTAGGAGCTAAATAAAAAAAACTTTTGTGAAAAATCTCCCTGTTGGCTCTGGGTATATTGAAAATAACGTTTGGTCGTCTAGGATTGACTATTTCTCTTTTATCACAAAAATTGGGATTTAAGAAGAGATTGTAGCTATTTTTATAAAAGTGTAGATGATGAACTGGAAGTATGTCTAGTAATTTGTAATCTTGGAATGTAATACTGCGATTATTATAATTAAGAATTAATTTAATAAATTTATTTTGGAGATTTTTGACTATGGATATATTTGATTCGTAGTCCCCACCCCAAATAGACAATCCGTAGTAGATTCTGGGATGAACCCATGCATAGTAGAGCGGCTTAAGAAATTTTTGATTAACTAGATGCTTTAAATGATAAAATTTATAAAGAAAAAAAAACGCATACTGTTAGAGATAGAATTGATATGAGATTTCCATTTAAGATTTGAATCTATGTGAAGTCCAAGGTACTTAATTGTGTCTACACATTCCAGTTCTTGACAAACACAGGAGAGGTTATCGTTGCAGTTATCTTTATGATAAATTAGTCGAAATTGGTTTTCTTTTTTAATTAGGTTAAAATTTATGTATTTTTTTTGTTCGCATTAATATGTAAGTCATTAGAATCAAACCAAGATTTAAGTTTGATAAGGTCTTCTTGGATTAAACTATTAAGATCATCTTGATTATTACCGGAGTATAGAAGAGTGGTATCGTCTGCAAAAAAATAATCTCACCATATAGATCTAAAGCTAATAAATCGTTAACATAAACTAGAAATAAAAGTGGACCAAGTAAGGAGCCTGAGGAACACCTTTGGTGAGAAAGGAAATAGGACTAGAGTATATTTATTAACTATTGATTTCGGTTTCCAAATACGAACCAGAAAATCATGGATCGGGCACGAATACCATAAAGTACAATTATCAAAAGGATGTTGTGATTCACATAATCGAAAGTTAGGAAATGTCATAAAACGGCAACTGTGATAGATTTGGGCCAATATGTTATAAATAATTAGAGAAGTTTAAGGATTCTGTATTGCGGGGGGTAAAAAAACAAATTGTTTAGGCGAGAAAAAATCTGGCTTTCAAAGTAATTTAAGCCCTAATTTTAGGCAATATTCAATTAAAAGGGAAAGAGAGGTAAAATGAATTGGTCTATGTGACAACAGTTTTTATCCCCTTTTTTGTAGATTGAGTAACGACAGCAGTTTTAAAAACCTGAAAAATACCATTTTTATAGGTATGATAAGATTTGTACATAATGGATGTATTAAGTAAATTTTCAAAATAGAACATCGATTTGTCAAGCCATACTCTTATTGTTACTCAGCCCGACAATATTTCAAAAGTTCGTTCTCTGTAATGTCGAAAAGACAAGAATTGACTGCGAGAATTTCTAAGACAGTCTTATTATGATCAGTTACTGATTAAAGTACTGATCACACAAGTGATTGTTTATTGGATGCCAGTTGTCAGAGTTGAAAGAAACAAGAACTGCTTACAGTTGTTTAGTATATGATTAATAATTCTCCATTTGTCATGAGAGTTGGATTTGTTGAAACAATTAGGAGGTATTTCCTTTTCTGATCTATTGTTTAGAAAGGAGATAGTGATTTGTAACAGTTATAATGCCCAGGTACTTGCGAAGCTTATAAAAAATTTCTTAGATTCATTATACGTAATTTCGACTGTATCCAGGATTTTAGCTTTACTTTACTTTACTTTTTTTAATTCAGTTAATTATAACTTGTTTACGATTGCAGTAAGCTTATTATAAAAGAAATCATTCAATGATCATTGCTAAAGCATTAAAGAATTTTTTGAAGATAATCATCTATTTTCGTATTTTTTGAAACGTATAAGGAGATAAAGGAGTCTCGAAGTTAACGTAACTTTGAATAATAGGATTATGATCCGAATATTTAAGTCTAGACGGGCAGTAGAAGTAATAGTGTTGTAAGTCCGAAGAATATGATCAACAATTGCCAGAAAGCTACGACTTATTCGATATATGACAGAAAACCATTTTGACACATTAAATCTAAATAATCATTTACATGTTTTTTTGAGAGTCGAGAATATTTATGTTTAAATCACCAATAATTAAAATATTGTATAACTGAATTCAAAACAGATTGGAACTCGTTTTGTAATTTCAACTGTAAATGAATGAGATCTATAAATGATAATACAAATATCAAGATCCAACGCATGATCAACACGATCTGGCAGATTGCATAAATACAAATCCAAGCATGAAAACGATTCGCAGATTGCATACAATATCAAGTATTAATGAATTCAAAAGATTGGAACTCGTTTTGTAAATATTCAACGTAAATGAATGAGATCTAAAATTGAATAAACAAAATCACGATCCAACGCATGAACAACAACGATCTCGGCAGATTGCATACAAATATCAAGTTTTTCTATGGTTAGCTGATTTTTTGAATACAAAAAGGAAAACACTTGAAGGAAAATACTTGAGCTGGCACCCAAAACACGCAGGATATTGGGTCGCTCAGGATATTGGGTCACTACAGATTTAAAGTGAACCAGTCTCATATACACAACGTTATTTATTGGCGGATTTTTTTTTTGTCTCAGCACGATCTATTTATAGGATGGCTAAGGTGAAGAGAAAACTCCGGAAGGCATTTTCAGTGCCAAGCATTAGCATTCAACAAAACAAAATAAATATGATCACTAGCCTTTGTTTTAAAGTGCTCTGTTCTTCAAATGCCTGCGTTTATAATGTTTTTGTAATGTGTTTTATAGTGTGCTTCAAAGTGTAGCTATATGTTATAAACAGTGAAATTCAATAAATATCTTAAGAGATCACATTCAAAACGCTTTGGAAATGGTTCTGGAACACCTTTTCAGAAAGCGTTTTGTACAACTGAAACACTATCAGAAAACTATTTTAATGAATGTGTGATAAATGTGTTACGAATGTGGACCCAAATTTGCAGTGTATTAGCCAATAAAAGGAAATATTTTTTAAAAAAATCTTATACATTTTACAAAAATTTACCTCTTAAATTAGAAATATAACTTTATTTCAAGATTACATTGTAAATAATGGAAATTTATTCTATCTATCAATTCATGATTCAATAAAAAGTTTGTATTCAGTTAATAACAAGGATTTCTAAATTCGTAAGCAACGAATTAGCGCTTATTCAAAACCATGGCAATTACTTTTAATATGTGTTAGTTATTTGCGAATACTTTCACTTCAATATTTTTTGCAAACTTTCTTAGCAGCCTTTAAATCTGAAAAGATTTAACAAGCTCTTGAAATGAGCGAGTATTTTTTATTTGTTGCATAATTAAAATAATGAGAAGAAACACGTAAGTCTGTCGGTCGCCTCTAATTAAACAAGATAATTAATTTCAAACGTTGTTGTTTCTTTGAAATAACTTCTAATGACAGTTTAGAAATGAATACTTTCGAGTAAAAACAGTAAAATGCTTAATTAAGATTTTTAAAAGCACAAATTCTCCTCAATTGTTATTGGTAAAATGAATTTCAAAGAATTACGGCACGACTATTTCATCCTTGTTAAAAGTGATTAAAACAGTGTATAAGAATTAATTATTTTTAATTAGGGTATTGTATGTTCCATTTTATAGCTGGTTGAAAGGGATATATTTAAATTAAAAAATAAATATTTTAAAATTTAAAACTATTTATTGTACTACATAAATGTTTCTTTCGAAGCCATTGTAATTGGCGCAACTTTTAATAAATCTTGTTCCGTAATCATCTTCTTCACAGAAAACATAGTTTATGATATTAAATAATGATACTCATTTTTTTTGGCTTAAAAGTGGTGGATATATTTTCCAATTTGTGTTAATTAATGACATTTCTAATTTAAGCAATATAATTCCTTATTCAGGACTGCCGATGGTAAAAGAAAAAGGGACTACTAGAAATAAAAAACACCTAGCTGTCGATAATAACTAAAGAAAGGAACCAACTTGATCTAATAGACATGCTTGAAGCCTCATGCGCATTTTCTGCATAAAAAGAAATAAGCCAAGCAAGTTAGTATAGACCATTCCATTTGAATCCGACATGAACAATGCATTAGGTTAATTACACTTAAATACACACCACCAGTGAATTTTAAGAATATTTTTTTATTCCAGTTGAAACTTTTATATGTGATTTAGAAAAGTTTGAACTATTGAAATTTTACATCAAAAACTATTATTGTTTTTATCTGTGGCAACACTGAAGTTTTAAAGTGGCTGCTTTTTTAGAAAGCATGTGTTAAGGTTTTTCATCATTTTGAATTCTTGAATGAAAGTTAAATATTATTTTTTATCAGATATTTTGGTAAAATTATCAAAATACACTGTAATGAATATCTTGAAAACACAATTTTAATCGGCATTTATAAATAAAAGTTACTTAATTAGAAATATAAACATCCCCTGTTTTGGCTGTAGAGACAACATTGAATGGCATTTCTCTGCCAATAATGTTGGTCACCTTTCCCTTCAGACATGAAAAATGACTAATTGCTGGACTTGGTGGTACAGTGAGGATGGGATCAAAGAAGCCACACTTTCCAGGAAAATTGACCCACATTCTGCTAAATATTTTATCACTTTGCATAAGAAATCTGTCCAAACATATCATAATTATGCATTTCTGACAACTTTTGTAAAGGGCGAAATAGGTAAATTAAATGATATTTGCTCATCAAAGGAAAATAAATATTTCCGATTCTTGACCCTCAAAAATTGCTCTGCTTTTTAAAAATAAACAAATTTTTACTTAAAACTGCCAATGTTTCACTAAATCCCCAAAAATATTACACGTCTGATTAAAGAAATGGAAATGTTGTAAAAGGAAATACATCTCAACAAAATTCTGAAATTGAATTTGATGCTGGAAGAAGAGATTTAGTTCCTTTTGTAGGAAAATTATCGTTAAATATTTTGTGGGGCAAATGTTAAGTAAAGATGCTTATTCAATAAAACTGAAACATCTGCAATATTCAGGAAGTCTTTTTGTGTGGCCGGAGAAGGAAGGTTTTTCAGACAATTTTATTGAAGAAAGAATTAAGAAATTACCAGAAACCAACTTTAGGGGACGTTGTGTACCTTTTTCTATGATTTTACCATGTATGCAATTCTTAACTTACCATGTTCAAAATTATTTACATATGTTATGTTATTATTGCTTAAATTTCCATATCTGTGATACAATTCACATGATGTAGTGTAAGTCACAAATTGAATGAATGAATGAATTGAATGTTAATAAATTATTTCCTATGATATTTCAACTTTTTTGCAATTAATTTATTTAGCTTTAAACCCTATACTTAAATTAAGCACTGGTAGAATGTTGATTTACTGCACTGTGAAGAAAAAATGAGAGTTTTAAATGATAACCAAAACTCGACTTCCTTTCATGTAGTGTAAGTCACATTATGACATTTTTATTATTTTTTAGTGAAATACTAATTGAAAATGGTTTTTATGATTTCTAAAAATAGTATATGTTCAGGGGTAAACTGACAGACAATATTTTTTTTGAATAAGTAGAAAAAAATATGAACTATGCAAATGAAATTTGTTAAATCGTCCGATGTAGTGTAAGTCACGCGTGGAAATGCCCATTATTTTTAATACAAATCTATTTGAATTACATATTCACTCAAAATTCACTAAAGATTACAGTGATCTAACCGCGAGTCAGCGATATAAATCACAATATTCCCCATGACATGATGAATCCGACATGGACAATGTCGGTGTGCGAGTTAAAACTCTTATAAATCTCAAAAAGTTATTTTGTATTTGAGACGGAAATTAGCGACTGTTTCGACACCTTCGTTCATCACGCGGTCGAGATGGCAAACTCCTCCAAGTCGAAGAGAGGGGGAAAAAAGAACAGTTGATCTTTTACACTAGTTCATATCGCATTTATTTCTTTTGGTTAAGCATTTACATTGTGGTAAAATTACAAATGCCTATTTCGTGTTACTTTTTAAGATCTTTAACCACATAAGTCTCAAAATCATGAAACATGGCCATGTGACAAACTCAACCTCAATACATTGAGTATTATCCACATCTTATACAAGGACGAATCTGCCTTCGGAGTAGAAAATCAGTTATACATTACTCATGTTTCTTCAGCGAAGGCTACATTCGAATTTATTATTTCTGTTTATTGTACATTAGTTTTGCAAATATAAGGAAATATCGTGGGTTTTTTTCTTTGCCGCAAAATATTTTTAACGATTCAACGTTTTTCAATTCCTGCCAAAACCGATCACAGAACAATAAAGCCTTTTAAATAACATTCTTCGTGAGCAAATGTTCCTTTAAACAAAGTTGCACCTCTTGTGTCTAACTTTAAGTCGATTTCCGATTTCCAAAGCCATTCCTTAGGGAACATTTCCAAAAGAATGATTGCTCTTAAATATGGATAGTGTTAATCCAGAAAGAACTAAACACAACGAAAAAGTATTTTGAATAACTGTGAAAAGTATATTATTAAAAGGTCACATAAGCACAAATTAAACACAGTTTTAGTTCATTTATTATTTTTTTACCGTAAAAAATAAAAGCTTTTATAAATAACAAGCTCGCCTGTCCTCTTAATTACAGAACAAACTTATTTTTTTTTCGTACCATTAGTTATTTTCGTGTAGCAGAATTTCACTGTGATACTGAGTCAGTCTTTCACAACACAGAATATGGGACGCTGGTGTCCATAGAAATATAACTTAAACTTTACGATTAATTTAGGTCAACAGGACTACCACCCATCTGCCAATTTTAAGCCGTAAGTTTAGCCGTAGTTTACAACTTCTCCAGACTGGAATATTAAAATCACTATTGATGAATGTCTTGGTTTTAAAAGAAAGTATCATGTCACAAATTTATTATAGAGGAACAATTTAATAAAATTTAAAAAATTAATCCCCACTTATCTAATATAGTTATTTATGCAACAAGGGCATGTGAAAAAATTTAAACGCGGTGAATAATGTTTATTTGAGGAGTGGGGAACAAAATATCGAATCCAATAATTTCCCCAAGTTTTTTTTAAAATTAATTTACGCACGAGATTTGGATAAATTTTTTTAATAAAAAGGTAAAAAAAAATATTTTTAACATTGCATATAAAATTTTAACTTTACATAATAATATAAAAATTTTTTTTCTTTCTTTATATTGTATATTTTATTATCAAGTTTAAAAAAAAGTAGGTGTAGACAGGATGAAGCAATAGGAAGAGGCTACTATTTCGCAATTGTTTTTAAAGGTAACTTCCCAACTCTCGTATCTTAAAAGCATGACTTTGTACACGATTATTGATTTTAATGAGTGGGAATTTTCTCGTAGGATTCTTAAATATATTTTAGCTGTTTTACTTATCTACGAAAGTAATCAGCCTAAACATGTCTTTCAAATAGCAAGAAAATATATATTAAAATGAAAAATAATAAAATTAATAAAAAATTAAAGTAAAATAATAAAAAAAGAAAAAATTCTCAAAAACATTTCGTAATCGTTAAGCAAAGTTAAAACAAACAAAGCCCTAACCCGTGAAGATTTGAACGCAAAAGTGTTTCATTTAACAAGCGTTTTATTTGGAATTATTTAATGTTGTTAAATTAAAAAAAGTTTTACTCAAAAATTATTTGTAAAATTTGCTCGGACAAATTCAAAATATTCATAGGAAATTTTGAAAGTTGGAAGGAAAAGTAGGAAGTTGTAGGAAAAAAATGAAAGTTATCTGAATTTGTATTTATATAATGAAATAATAAATTGCGTTTTTCTTTTTTTATATTTTCTTATTAATTATATTTCACGCATAAACCACGTTATTGGTTTACATCGACTTTATTGCAGATTGCAAATTTTAATAAATGGTTTTCCTCAAATGCATAACAAGCCCTACTTAACTTTTTCAAGATGCACATAAACTCAAAATCCTTTTTGTCTTATAGTTTCATATAAACTATTATATAAACTATATATAAACTATTTTCTACCGTTTACTTTATCTAACTATCTTTCGAAATAAAGTCTTTTTTTTATGTCAATTTTTTTATTTTATGTTTTGAAAATATTTTAAACAAGAGGGTAGAGAAGATAAGGCTAGGTTGTGAAAAACAAAGTTCGTGTAAATAATACATTAAAATTTTTTTGACTTTAATTTTTTTATATCTTATAATTTGCGTCTCATTATATACAGTCCCTGGACAAATTATTAGACGCACTGTATTTTTTTAGTAATGATGAAAACATACCAAAGAATGCCATATCATTAAAAAAGATGTCGATACATGTATTAAGTATAGCAGATAGTATTTTCTATTCAATAACTTAAGTTTAGGAACACAAATATCCTTCCAAAGGTATTTTGTTCATTATTGATTGATACATGAAATCTTGCAGTGCGTCTAATAATTTGTCCAGGGACTGTAATTAATGTAATTGCTTATGGGAGATGCGTTTTTGTTTTTAGCATTGTTTATATATTTAGGGAAAAATAATTGTGTTTTTAATTTACTTAAATATGCCCATATAGGAAAAAGCATAAGAGCAGCAGTTTTAAGCCTTACCTGAATGCAATGTATTGCATATTTTTATTATTACTCCTAAAATAACTTTAAAGCAAATATTTTAATGAAAATTTAATCCTAAATACCATTTAAAAAATTATTGAAAAAAACCCTTTGCTTCAAAAACTATTGATCTATCGCCACTAAAGATATTGATTTTTTGTATAAATACCTTACTATACTTCTTGGATGAATTTTATTTGGCAATTCATGTTTCAAACTTTTGAACCATTATTCGGCAGTTTCGTAACAGGAGCCTCAAAATTGCTAGATTTAGTTGTATAGGATCTTATCCCGTTACCTCCATTGCAAATACCTGATATATCCCAACAAATTGTGCCTTTCTTCCGTATTCAATGGCCAGCTTTGTTCAAATTGATTTATTGCACTCAATGTGACACACGCTTTAGAATGTTAAGACTCCCAATAAAGGGCTGAATTACGTCGTCAAAAATGTAACTGATGTTTATGTCAAATATCATTTTTCGAAATGTCTGGGGGATACAAACATATAAATCCGTCACCTGAATAGCAGTTTTTCCAGCAAAAAATATAATTTTAAAAATTATAAATTTTACAATTTTATTAAAGTTTAAATATAAAGTATGGAGCAGTAATTAGTCTAGTCAAACTAAGGAGAAAAAAAACATCAACCTCGACAAAATTGCTTCACAACATTTTAAATGGCATTCGTATCAGAAAATGGTGTATTTTAACCTATCCGAAATCGGACAAAATCCGAGCATGGGAGCAAATGAAGACCTTACTGGTGATCCTGTGGATACGATCGCTGAAATTATAAATTATGTGGATCATAATTATAATTCCGATACCGAAACTTCTCCATAAATACCTTAAATATTTGTTAGAAAATAGCTTTTAAGTAAAAATTGTGCAAGTTTTGAACGTAAAATTGATATTTGAAGGAAATTCAGTGCTGGGGTCTAAAGTACCCCCTTGCGAGTGACGGTGTTTATCTTAAGAGCGCGAGTGCTGCCGGGTTCAGCCAAGTTGCCTGTTGCATTTCTGTAAATCCACTTTTTCGTGTCAACCCACCCCTGCTTTTAATAGACCGCATGAGCACTTGTTCTATCACCAGATCATTCCCTAATCCTGCCCATTGTTAAAGCATGCCGATGAGAACTTTTGCCGAGAGAACGCAAGCCAAATGGGTATCTTTTACATGCCTCAAAATCATATGACATGCGTGCCTAGGAATTTTCCATCCAGAAAATCTGACGACTCAGCCGGTGCTCTAACCCGCAAACTTGGGGTTATAAGCCGAATACATAAAAAACATTTATTTTAATATTATATTTATTGTCATATTAAAATTAGGCATTAGAAAACATGTAATCTGATACTAAGAAATGCGATAACATGGAAAAATGGCCGCCATTTTGAATTGTATTTTTGGGGGGTTTCCCATGGGGGGGGGGGCTCGGATTTTGTCCGATTTTGGATATGTTAAAATGCACCATTTTCTGATACGAATGCCATTTAAAATGCTTGTGAAGCAATTTTGTCGAGGTCAAATCATAATTTGACTCGACTAAATTTATATACATATTCTACAGAAGTAAATTTTTAAAAATAAAGAAATTACATTTTTTAATAAAATTTTTTAAGCTCGAGCATTAAAATCAAGATTACACTTCTACCAACTTGTGTATCCCTCAGAGGGTTAATTTACATTTTATAGATGAAGTATGTTAGTTTAAACATAACGTATATTTTTTATGTATTGTCAGTTTTTCCATTAACGAATAATTTAGTTGACTTACATCTTTCTATAATTATACTAAATTTTAAAGTGTGAAGAGTTTTTAAATCCTTTACTACTGAAAAATATATTATATACTAACAGTTTTATTTTCTTTTTTCATCCTTAGGAAGGAAAAAAAAGTGAGCAGAAAAGGGGCTCTGATTGAAGCGTAAACATACGTAAAAGTATGCAAGGAAACATAACATATTTCCAATATCGTTTTTATGCGATTGTTTTTCTGTATGTAAATCTATAAAAGAAATGTGCGTTTTACTCTTCTGAAGGATGCATATGAGCACGAGCAAAATTAGCAAAATTTTAATCTTGTTTCACTTCACAAGATTGAAATTTAAATTTTAACGCTATAACTAAAAAAATATATTTGTGTATTAAATAGATTAAAAAGGCTCCTCACAATATTCAAATTAAGTAATATTATAAAATTCATAAGTTTATGTAAATCTGTATGTGTTGTTGGGGAAAACTGGCAACATCTAAACGAATTTACGCTTTTGTATATCTCATGCTCCTTTAAACGGATCTCATTTCTAATATGCCACAACAGGCAAATCTCATAACTTCATTTAAAAGAAAGGTATAGAAATAAAGATATAAAGCTATTTACAATTCTTATTATCACTGTCATTATAATTCTTATTTTGAAATCAACTTCACGTCCAATTTATTTCGGATAGTCTAAAGTTCCCCATCAGTCGGCAAAGCATTGTTTTTCCCCAAGCGAAGGATACAAATTAACTCAAACGTGATTGCGTGCATGCCACAAAACTCGGAATATCCGTAATGATGGTGCAAATGCATTATGAACTGCAGTCAAGTGTCACGTACAATTAAAGAGATATTTTGCACCGAATAGAAGGCTGCATGAATGTCTGGGCAAGGTGCTTTCACACGGGTTTTAACCCTTAACAGCGTTTAGTAACGCCATAAAACTAAGCGTCTCCTGACAGGAATGTAATTTAAAGGTATCGCTACGCGTGATTTAATAACTTACATGAATATGTATGCAATGGTAACAATACAACAAACTGCGATGCACTTATCTTTCTAGTTTAGATATTAAAGCTGTATTTCATTATTTTTTTTCTCAAATTAGGTTTTATTTATATGTGCCTTGACAAAAAAAAACTCATATATTTCGTAGAAGGTATTTTTTTTCGTTAGCGCATTTTGAAATAATCAAGTTAGGACATTTTCGGAATTTTTTAGTTGTAACACATAAAATGGAAATCAAGCAGAAGTGTGGTTGTTACCATTGTGACAGAAAATTACTATGTAAGAAATTAACATTTGCAAATTGCGACAGTTTCTCCTTCAAATTGTTCAGGCGTTAACAATATATGTCAAAACATAATACATTGTGTATAAGTCAATTACACAAAAAAAATTATGAAGCATATCAATTTCAAGAAACTATGTAGAATGTAATTAAATAAAGATTTCTAAATTCAATTACTATATCTTATGTCGCAGATGTATCGTCGACGTTGAAGATGATATTTCAAGAAAAAATTAATTTGACAGCGACAATTTATTATATTTTTCGAAACTCATCAAAAACGGGAATATTATAATTAAATAAATTATTTTCTAATAAGATCTTATTTGGACCATTGAATTTAAAGAGACAATATGATAACCGTCATAATAACGTATTTATGAATCTCTTAATATTCTCGGAAGCACGCGAATTCAATTAGTCTCCTCTTCCCCACCAGCAATTTCCTTTAATTCCCTGCTCACTACTTTCCAGTCCTCGTCGGACGCGGTGTTGACAAAACTCTCCTTTCAGTCTTGTAACAAGTCAAGGGTGATTCTTTTGCGAACAAACAGCAGCAAAACTCTGGTTCCGAAATGACTTCGAGTTTCCGTCCTCGAATATGTTTACAAGATCTTTAGCGCAGCCTCATCCATCTTCTGGTCTCAACTGCAGACGATCGGCCGCTTCTTTTTAGTTGTTCGATTTTCGCTTTGTTTGCTTGATATAGCTGTAACCCACAATTTTATCAAGGTTAAGGTTAGTTTAAATCATCGTCGCACTAGACCAACACGAGAACTATTGGCGACGGGCATCGGAATTCAGAACTGCAGTCAAGTGAAGAGCCTACATATACATATACATATATATATATATAATAATTATATATATATATATATATATATATATATATATATATATATATATATATATATATATATATATATATATATATATATATATATATATATATATATATATATATATATATATATATATATATTAATATATATATATATATATATATATATATATATATATATATATATATATATATATATATATATATATATATATATATATATATATATATATATATATATATATATATATATATATATATATATATATATATTTTGTATATATATATATATATATATATACAAATGAAAAAATATAACATACTAAAACACATAATATAAAAAGAGAGAATCTTATCAACTGGCGCTAAAGCTGCCATAATCAGTAAAAAACAAAATAACGAATACAAAAACAAAAAAAGTAAAACAAAAAAATGAAAAAATATAAAAATAAGATATGGAAAGAAACCAAAAATAGTGGGAAAGGCCATTTCATCAGGAGGTAAAAACCTTAAGCCACTATTAAAACAATACACTTTTCTGTATTGGGATGGACAAGAGTCAAAGCAAAAAATCCCAATTTTACCCCGAAGTGTACTGTGGAATTTCCAAAAGAGAATTAAAAACAAAATCGATAATGAAACACAGATAAAAAAACAAACTTACATAAAGCAGATGAAGCGAATAAAAGACAAACCCGAAACTTCGAAGCCAACCGCTTCTCACAAAATCCGAACTAAAAACTCAAGTGAAACTCTTGACAGTTACAGTGTAGAAATTAAGTGCGGTGAAGGAAAAAAATAGACTATGAGTAAAAATTAAGTGACGTCACAAAGAAAATTATTGCAGATACTTCTTTATAAATTTTGGAGGGAAATTGTTGTTGATAAGTGTACGATGGAGGTCAAGTTTTTGGGAATTTTTAAAGTTATTGACGTTGCAGATGATATTAATGCGATGTAGGTGATTTATAATGCAATTTCTATAGACTTTAACAGAAAGATTAGAATTCCAAGGAATAAGTCGAATAACATCAAAATGAAAGTCATTACGTTTATCATAGATGTTGGTGTTGGCAGAGTTATCTGAGATCTGAATTTGTATGTCTAAGAATTGTAATGAAGAAACAGAGCTATTGGTTTTCTTAAGAAGAAGTTCTGATGGGTACATTTTGTGCCAAAGGTGTATAACATCAGGGTAATCAAAGACAATCAGGTCATCAACAAATCGGAAGGCAGTGAAGTTTAAAAGAGTGTAGTTTTTTTCAAACCAGTGTAAAAATAAATTTGCAAGGATAGTTGAAAAGGAACTACCTTGTGGTATTCCATTAACTTGTTGGTAGGATTTGTTCACTATTGTAAATAAAATTATTAAAAATGCAAAAATTAATTAGTTTATTCCAATATTCCTGACTAATATTTAATATACTATTGTAATAATTATAATAAGCAGTGAGGACGTCTTTCAGGTGGAATAAAGGTAGGCTGGAAAATAAATATTTGAAGTCAAAAGTGTCAACTGAATGAATATTCTTGTTATGCAAGTGTTCTAACAGGTTTATTGTTGTTAAGAATCCAAGTAAAGCCTTCACCGACAATAAAATTGTAAAGTTTGCACAGCAAATTAAAAATGTTGGAACCACAAGTAATAAAGCGAAAAGCTAAAGGGGTTTTGTGGAATTTTGGAGTGATGGTAACATAGGGTAATTTAATTGAGGAGTTATTAATTTTAAAATATTTATTGAAGGCAATAATATTTCTACATACACTTTTGTAGTCCTTTTGTAGGACTACAAAAGTGTATGTAAAAAGATTACTGCCTTCAATAATAGTGTGTATATATATATATATATATATATATATATATATATATATATATAATATATATATATATATATATATATATATATATATATATATATATATATATATATATATATATATATATATATATATATATATATATATATATATATATATATATATATTATATATATAATATATATATTATATATATATATATATATATATATATATATAATATATATATATATATATATATAATATATATATAATTATTTATATTGGGGTTATAAATATTTACTTTATCTTACTTTATTTTTATACTTTTTTATTATACTTTACTTTATTGGGTTTATACTTTATTTTGGGGTTAATAAAAAAAGTGCAACTAGGGATACTTGACCCAAACCAATTAGGGATACGTGACCCATGTAAACAACACAAAAGTAGACAGATGTAGATCAAGTAATTTTTAAAAAAAAATCACGGGAGTCCCAAAAGGACTAGGTTCTTCTGGGAGTACAAGGTTTGTTGGGAAAGTACTAGGAATTTTTTTTAACGTACTTACAATTCAGTATGCAGAATCGAAGAATCGATGGAAACTGATTTTAATGGCCTGAAATGGATATATCCTAAGTTGATATTGATCAAATAGAAGATTCTTCAACCACTTGTGTTTTCTCTGCAAAATAAAAGAATCTCCAGTTACGTATTTAGACAAGATTTTACGTTTAAATTTGATAAGTTCGTTAATATAAGCATAATTTATGTGATAAATATGGGAAGTAATAATTTTGTCTTAAAAAACTTATAAAATATATTTAAACTTTATAATCTGATGTCAGTTTTGTTATTTTGTAAAAGTATTTTGATAATTTTAAGTCTTACTACCAAATTTTGGGTTGGGTCACGTATCCCAAATGGGTGAGTCATGTATCCCTATACATTGGGATACATGACTTAAAACTAAAGTTTGAAATTTATATTTTACTAATATTACAGTTAATACTTCAGAAAAATACTAATATATATTGTGTAATACTTTTTAAAGTACAAATTGACTGCATTTGCACAGTCATAAATAGTGTTTTTTTAAAGTTACAAGCCAAAAACTACAAGTTGGGTCGTGTGTCCCTGGTTCCCCCTATAATATATTCTAAGCCACATTTCTCCAGTTGTATTGAATATTTTTACAAACGTTTTTTTGGTATATGATAATGTAGCTCTATACATGTCTGTATAACCACACTTTTTAAAATTGGCTAGATTATAATTTTAAATTTTCACTAAATAACTTTGAGCAAAATATTCGAACCAATTTCAAAAAGTGGGATTATAGAGACCTTTAAGTCAGCTACATTTATCCTTACCTTTCTTCGTAACCTTAGTTTTATTG
The DNA here is from genome assembly GCA_019343175.1 of Oedothorax gibbosus. Classification (NCBI taxonomy): domain Eukaryota; kingdom Metazoa; phylum Arthropoda; class Arachnida; order Araneae; family Linyphiidae; genus Oedothorax; species Oedothorax gibbosus. The sequence continues at coordinate 306,695 of JAFNEN010000455.1, read as the reverse complement.
GGATTACTCGCAAAATAAATAACACCGTTTTGAAAACATCTTATATGCGAGCGAAATTAATGGTATTCCGAAATAGTGTAGAAATTGAAATGCTATAATATACGAGATACTTAGGATTTGTTTCCGGTGTTATAGTTTTTGGGAATAACAGCATGTTTGTCACCAAATGACTTAATTAAAATTTTCGATTTCAGCTGGAATGCCTTGTGATATCTCATTCCTTTCGCATTGTGTGAATTCCAAGTTAATAAGTTAAAGCTTGGAGGTTTATTTTGGAAAGTTCTAGATGTGATTTGTAAAGCTTTTATCATAAAATTTAATAGGTTTTTTTTATAAACAAGTTTGTAACAAGTTTTCAGGCTCTGAGCCTATTAGTTTGTCTATCAGTATTTGTTGACGTAACATACGACTGTATATATTGAAAGTTTTATTATAATTCATTTAAATAGATTGTAGGTCAAATTTACCTAAAAACTTACATATTATCAGTAAAAATGCAAAAACCAAAATAATAACCAAATAACAATTTAGTTTGATTATTTTTTAAACACAATAACTGCGTGGTGCAGTTGAAATCTTCATGGTTTCGTTAAATACTTGCCTAATATGTTTTTATGTTTTGTTGCTATTTTTATTTATACAATATTAGAAATTACAGAACGCATTCTTGTAAAGGTACGGCCTTTTCTATAAGCTCTTTTTTCAAGTTGCCTGAAAATTAAACTAGAATTCGTTAAACCAATTCTTCAAAATCTATATTTCCAATTGCAATAACATTGGTTACCGGTACTACTCTGGTAGTCCGGTACTACTCTGTGACCTCTGTTCCATACTGATCGAAATTGTTCTCACAAAGTTTTCTCTTCTATACTGGCATCAGTAAACCCATAACGGATACTAACACAATTTTGTAAACAAAGTGGCAAAACACCTTCCAACATCTTATGTAACCACTCACAATTGAGAATCAAAGTGAAGAAGACACTAGCCCATTAAAATGGCGAATGCCGTCGTGAGCTGTCATTTACAGTACCACACGTAAGTGATTGGTTGACGAAATCCCGCCCACTTCGTTCCGCCATTTTCAATTAATTTTCCCTTGGTTTGTCCGAAGTTTCCATCGGTCTAATGAGCTTGCTTCTGCCTGTGGTTCATTTAAGTACCCATGAATATGAAACAGCTGTTTATGTGGAAGTAGACTAGAAATTAGTTTAATGCTGTGTGGTACGAACTGCCGTTTGAGCACCGTATAAATCGGAATGCTGTGTTTATGAGGTGAGAGAGTTTGTGGTATGTATAATGTACACTCCTGTGCCTTATTAAGCTACAATCAAATATAGGGAATACAAATATCTTCAACCATTCTAACTGCAATATTATCTACTTTAGAAACACAGTAGTCTCTCTCAAAATGACTAGAAGGCGCTTGAGCCTTATCGCTGAAAGTCTTGGAAACATACCCCAGTTTAAAAACGCAAGTAATGCACCTTTCTTTTAAACAAAATAAATATATATATTTTGTAAAAGGATATAATTGCCTTTTTCAACAGCTTAATTGCAAATTTAATTTAACCTCATTTATTTTGAAATGCATATATTGTCTTGTCTATTTTACAATTAATTTACTAACTCTTCAGTATTTAATTTTATATAATTAAATTATTTACTTCATTATTTAATACTTTATTTTTTATCAACTTTTTAACTTTATACTTCAGTTTTTAATTTAAATGTTGTAACTTTTTTTAATTTATTAATTTATTTTATTACTAATTTCTTAATTTTATATTTTCAAATTATTGGCATTCATTTTCTTAACTGCATTAGAAAAACATAGTACCTTGAATCAAAAATTTAAATAACAATTAATTCCGAAACTCGTGACATCGATTAATCGAAAATTGAGTAATGTTGGGGAAGCTGGTTATGGGAAATCGATGTCTCAAAAAGAGCGTGACGTCAAAAGTTCAAATATAAATCGCACGCCACTTTTTACTTTTCTTGACAGTATAACACCATTCACTTGAACGAATCTTCTCGCTTTCTAACCCATTTTTTGATATTGCCTCTTAAAGCACCTCGAATGCTACTTTAGAGAACTCTATTTTATACAATAGTTTTTCAAAATAGTTTAAAGATTAGATACTGTTGTTTTTCGTGCATTTAATTTTCGAGAATATTTATGAAAAAGCAAACTATTCTTACAGATGAACATAAAATATCGAACATTTATTTGGCTTTTTTTCATTATATTTTTAAATTTTAATTTCTTATTTACATTCCCATTTTTTGTCAAATCAAAATTTGGATTAATTCTTTTAATTAAAAAATTATACAAAAAAAAACAGAAATGCACATAATTCTTGATTACAGACATACCAAATTTTGATAACTGTGCAGTCGAATTTTCATCAACTCAAACACAGGTGAATTTTTACTCAACTTTGCACTTTTGCACTTGCACATTTTATCAACGCAACATATTACCTTAAATTCCAGCCAAATATGACACACGACTCACAAAGAAGTGACTGAACTACTACCATTGAGTTATAAAAGATTCTTAACCTTTTAGTAGATGGTATGATATGATGTCAATTTTGGCAATCGGTAAAGATTTTAAAAAGAAAAATATGCTCTGGTTCTGTCTGTCTTATCTTTAGGGTTCTAAATAGTAGAAAATGTTCAGAAAAGTGACTTTAAAATCGACATTTACCAAACCCCCCCATTGTACGAAAAATGATGTAACTATACTGTAAAAAATATTTATTTTTAATTTTAAAAACTGTCCACTTGGACGTCTGTTGAAGCATGTTTTAAAACTGTAATATAGTTTAAAACTGTAATTTACAGGAAACTGTAATTTTAAACTGGTATTTAACTGTGAAAACAACAGGTTTGTTTTACAGTATGGAAGTTTTATGATGATTTCTAGAGTAATTTTATCCACTGGTTGGTATCATTAAAAAATGTAACAATCCAAGACAAATAACAACGACATAACTAGTATAATATGATGTAGAATTATGTTTTCCTAAGTAAAGATATAAATGAAGACGGGACGTGAAACTACAACCTTCATAGCACCCGGACATCTAATGGAAAACCTAACATTAGTCTACAAGCAAGAATTATCATTCAGCATTAAATGATCATATGTGAGGAAAACATTAGTTCGGGTATAATTGGCATAAATGGAAGTCTCTAAATAGGAGTAGTCCCTTTTGGAAAATGTATTAAATTTAAGGGGGCGAATATGGGTTTACGACGGATCTATGTTTCCGTCTCCCCTGTGTATTTCCTTCACTGAACAGCGGCTTTCTCAACAACGCAGCGAAAAATAGCTAATAATCCGCTATCGGTAAAATATCAGTCAACGCAACCACTTGTAATTATTCTAAGTAAAGTTTCTCACCAAAGTCCCTTTGTGACCCAAACTCTTAGCGAATGCATCATTTGCCTCTGGGAATGATAATTATCCGATACTTCCTGGAGCATATGGATTTTATTGTCAACCCTTAAGGATCAAAAACATTGTTTCCGTGAAGCTTGATGATTAAATCAAAAACCTCACCACGGAATACTCTGTAAATATAAGCGGATTGTTAATTTGGATCTAATGAGCACATGAAAGCGATCATACTGAGGATTTTTGAAATTTTAACTAAGCTGCTTTTCTATTGGTGGATGACAATATAAGCAGATTTGCACCTAACATATGCTTAAGGGCAAAATATATTGTTTAGCTGCTGAACTTTTATAATGGGACTGGGTAAGGAGCTTAATACCCTGCGTGTGAAAGGTCCCAAGTTCAGGGCGAGCATTGCCAAATCAATTGCCGATCTATAAACGGTCTGTGCAGCCAAAACGTCCGACAAATAATAACCCTGTAGTGGGAGTGCACATTTAATATACTCCAAAGACCACGTACTATATCTCTCCTAAAAATCGCGTTGGGTGCCTGCCCAGGTGTCGGCTCGTCACTTGACTGTGGTTCTAAATTAAGACGCCAGTCATCAATAACCCTTGTGTAGCTCTAGGGAGACTATAATTCAAGTGAACACAACTTATTTTAGATAAATCTTTTTCGCAACTTCACACTTATCTCTATCAGAATAAAATACGTGGCCCAATAGCTTACTATTAGGTATACAGTATTATACACAAAGTTTTTTCGAGCTTGGTGTTTCAGTCAGTTGATTGCGCATTATCTCACATAACTGTATTAGGATCGTCCTCAAGAAGGCCTCGTAACTGGGCGGTACGGTTAAGGATCAGCTGGTCCATCAGGCTTTGTAACGTTACTCTAGGGATAATCAGCTCCCGAGACGCTAATCGAGTGGACTTCTTTTTATGTTTATGAATGTTATGCTACGAACTGTCTCCGCATTTTCATACTTTCAGTTGGTCATAAGGATCTACCGTCGGTGCTCCTCACTCAGATTCCCAGCAGTGGTTTTCACTTATAAACAAAAGCACACATGTTCCATCAGCACAAATCATTTTATAGGATAGCTGGCAGATGGCGATATTCGAAGTTTCATACTCTGAAAACATTATTTGCTTATTCCTCAAGCATCAAATAAATATTCCGAAGCTATCTCAAAACTAAACCAAAGTCCACGAATCGCTACTCTTTGGATAAGATACGCTGTAGTACGACTTTTTTTTTAGCCAACCAACAAAACTAAGCATGACCATGTCAAATACCTGTTCTAAATAGCCCAAAGTTCTTACCAATGGTACAGCATTAACTGTTAGCCTACTTTTGGGCCACCCTGTATATTTCTCAAGTCAACAACTCATTGTTTCTTTACTGAAAATTGCCCCCATATAATTTTAATATATATACAAGTTTTTCTGTTTTAATGTGGCTGCGGAAGTTTATAAAATTCAAAATAAAATTCTTTAGATAGTTTGGTGGCCCGGATGGCCGAGTGATTTGGACCATTAAGTTAGCAGTCTGCGCGCTGTAACGGGTGCGTGTTCGATTCCCGCCTTCGCCCTGGGTGTACTTCCTTTCTCTGTGACAGTAAAAATTCTTTCTGTGTCTGTCTTACTTGACGAAGGCTTATAAGCGGGTCTATGATCAAGCACACAAGCCGAAATATACAGGGTGGCCCAAAAGTAGCCTAACAGTTAATGTTGTACCATTAGTAAGAACCTTGGGTAATTTAGAACAGGTATTCGACATAGTTGTGCTTAGTTTTGTTGGTTGGCTAAAATAAAGTCGTACTACAGCGTATCTTATCCAAAGAATAGCAATTCGTGGACTTCGATTGGTTTAATTTCGAGATATCTTCGGTTTATTCGATCAGGCTATCCCGGCCCCGTTGATTTGTTTGATGCTCTAGAAATATGCAAAGGTCACCAGAGGGCGTAACTTCGAATCCCGTCACCTTCCAAATATCTTATAAAAGGATTTGTGCTGGTGGAAAATTTATGCATTTGTTTATTGTGTAAACCATGGCTGGAAATTTGAACGAGGAGCACCGACGGTGGATTCTTAAGACCTACTGGAAGTACGAAAATGCGGAGACTGTGTGTACGATATAGGAAAGTGAGTTTAATTTGCATGCGCCTTCCCGTCATGCGATTTACAGCATCAGAGACAAGTTTGAAACCACGAGTTCCGTCGCCAAATGCCTCGAAGTCTGAAAGACCACCTACGACGTTGACAAAGGAAAATGAGATGAATGTAGCCCTTACTTTCGTAAACAGTCCAAAGAAGTCTACGCGACAAGCGTCTTGGGAGCTGATGATCCCGAGGGCATCATTACAACGCCTAATGCACCAGCTGAACCTAAAGCCGTACCGCCCAAGACTGTTACATGGCCTTCTTGAGGACGATCCTGACCGCAAATTACAGTTCTGTGATATAATGCGCGATCAACTGACTGATCAACCAGACCTGCTTTCAAAATTAGTGTGGACAGATGAAGCCTGCTTTAAATTGTCTGGCCAAGTCAACAGACATAACTCTGTGTACTGGGCCAACGAAAACCCACATGTCATTTTGACTACGCATTTAAATCAGCCAGGCGTCACAGTGTGGGGTGGCATATCCTGCGATGGTGTCATGGGTCCTGTCTTTTTCGATGGAACCGTTGATGGCCCCAGTTATTTAGATACGTTAATATAAGTTGTAGTACCGCAACTGCAAGCACGGCCCGACTTTGCAGAGTTGTTTTTTCAACAGGACGGTGCCCCACCTCATTGTTCTTTGGTGGTCCGACGATACCTGGATCTGACCTTTCCGAATCATTGGATAGGGAGACGGGTAGCATTGAGTTTCCACCACGTTCCCCGGACTTTACTCCCATGGATTTCTTTTTCTGGGGAGTAGTAAAGGATAATGGTTATTCCATAAAACCCGCCACAGTACGGCAGTTGAAGAAATTCATCGATGATGCTTTTAAGGACATTCGTGACAACTTAAATGTGTCGTACTGTGTGTGAGAGTGTCGAGGATAGGTTGCAGGAATGCATCAATGTCGAAGGTAGACAATTTGAGCACCTTCGGGATTAAGAATGTAAATAAAGCTGTCACTTTTGACTATGGTTCTTAATTACGATTACTGTCGCCAATAACTCTCCTGTAGCTCTAGTACTACGATAATTCAACCAAACTAAACTTAACCTGTATTAAAATAACTGTTTCTGTATAAATAACTGTATACCTAACTAACTGTTAGGCAACTTTTGGGGCACCCTGTATATGTACCCTACCCCCAAGCACACAAACCTGAATATATATGTCTACCAACCAACCAACCAACCAACCCTACCCTGTAGATAGTTTGATTGGGTAAACAAATTTGTTTACAGCTCTGTTCACACAATATAATGCAAATCCCACTACTTTATTGCTTTTTAAATTTATCGTATTTTTCTTTGGTTTGTATTGTTAGGTATACGATAATAAAATAATTTTCTAAATTGGTTACTATATTGCACTTTAATATGATGACTTTTGTTGGCTATTTTTGCTTTATAAGATACAAGATAGTTTTTTATTATAAGTAATGAAAGTTGTCATTTTTCCAAAATTAAAACGGATTTATTATTTAATAAAAAAAAACAAATTTAATTTTGAACGTTTTTTTTTAGTTTTTAAGTAATAAATTCCTTCCTTCCTTAATTTTTATAATTTCCAAAATATTTCATAATTCCTATCAATTCAGAAAATTACTTTTTAACAAACTAATTAATAAAAAGTAATTTTTATCACCACCAACTTAGATGTTTTTAAATTTCTTTTGTGTTAGAATTACTACAATTTATAAACCTGCACACAATACAAACACTTAACGAAACAAAACATAATACATTACCCCACTCCACAAAGCACATCACCGTTGATTGCATTCTTACCCCCTTTCCCTAAACCCAAACCAACCCTTTCATTCTCCTAAACTACACGGCAGACATATAACTTCTTGATTTTCCATCCGCGATATGGAAACGGTTATTAATCAGCCCATCTCCATAATAAAAGGACCTCGAACCTCATGAAGTAATTTACGTTGGAGATTACGCTACTTTACCTCTCAACAGCTTATGTATTTTACATCATTCATGAGGCAATTGTAGTGTGAAAGTGGTGTAATTCTTCTTTGTGGTTTCTTATTCTACTTCGAGGAACCTTTCACAATATCGCCCTCTTTTGTTATACCACAGGTAGTATTGGAGACTTCGTGGTTGGATAAAGGGTAAAAGAGAATGTGTGTGTTCTATTCATTCCTTTAAGAGTGTGTAAGGAGACCCTTAGCTCATCAACGCCCAAAGAAGATTTATTTACCCTATCGGGAATGACGAACTTTATAATAAACTGATGTTCATTTGGGGGATGAAAGGAATCTCTTTTAATCACTTAACATTTCCATTCATTTTCTCAATCTACCGAAATGAAGCGAAGAGTGGTTGGTCGGTTTTCAGTTTGATTTATTTTTAAGGATCACAATTACCGTGATACGAAGGCTTTAAAAATTCTTGGCTCTTTAGTTGAAAGAGTCACAACATAAAGATACTTTTACAAATATTTAAAATATTGAAGTAATTGTACGTACCACCGACATTCAAATCTGTCAAGTGATAAATGCGCTTTTGGTTAATCAGGTAAACCTTTAAATTATTTTTGAGTGTTTTATTGTTGTTATTTTAAGCTTAAATATATTGTTAGTAAATATGTGGTACTTTAATAAATTATATATTATTTCGTTTATTTTTATTATTTGTTTTGAAGATTTATGTCGTTATTACGTTATTAAGTGTTATGTATATAGAATTCCTTTCTTTAGCGTTGACCTTTAGCCGGTTAGTTTATATTCAATAAAAATTCTACTTTTATGCCCAAGAACTTGTTTTATATCAAGGTTCTTGTTGAATTTGAGTATGCCGAAGAATTCCAATTCCAAATACATTACTTTTGTTACATAAATGTACCTATGCTAATATTTACTTCAGTTGTATTTCCAAATTTTTTCGCTCAAAAAATATTGTAAATATTTTTGAACATAAAAACATTTTTTCGTATCACAATTTTAATGTCATGCATATGAATATTAAGGTAAGAAAAGACACATATGGAGATAAATATGTTTTAGAATTATTTTAATCGAAAACGTTTCACTTTATCTTTAAACTTGGTTTGAAATTTAATTTAATGACCTGAAATTGTTGTTAACCAATAGTAATTATCTAATCTAACTATAACTATTTGTGGAATGTGAAGATATAATAAAATAAAAATAAAAAATCTTGATTTCAATATATTTAATATTTCATAATATTACAAATTAAAACGATTGTTTACGTTGTTCAAATTTTTGTATGCTTATGGAATTTAGTTTAAGTTAATATATTTGATACATTTATTCGACATAACGAAAAATAGTTTCAAATATTTTCAAATATTTTTTAATCTAAACAATTCAATCAACAAAACACAATAGATATATAAAGTTTAACACGCAAAATTTAATTCTCTTGATATTAAGATATTAAAATCCGAAATTCCATAAAAAAGATGATATAAAACATTTTATAAAAAAATTGAATTATGTGTCATGAAGAAAAACTAATTTTCGCCTACTTAATTACGTTTTTATACTAATTAAATACTTTCCAGCTGTTGGAGCATTTTTCTTAGTCTCGAAGCTCAAGCTCCTAATAAAACAATTTAATAAAAAAGTTGAAAAGTGACATTTGTTATTAATAAAATTAAGAGGGAAAACAATATTTTTAAACTTTAATAAAGCGACTTTTTTTTAGCTATTTAACTTCTGTTACTTTGCAGGTTATATGGAGGCGGTTGTCATTTTAAATTTGTTATTTTAATTAAAAAAAATTCATTATGGCAATTTCTAAAATTTGCTCTTACCTGATCAGGACAAATATTATAATACAAAAGTCTTCTTAATAACATAACAATATTTTTTAAAGATCTAGCTCTAAGAAATTGTTATCAATTTTTCACTCTATAGCCCATTTTAATAACGATAAAAAAATATAATAATATCATCCACTTATTTTGTATATAAGAATTTATTTTCAGAAAACTTAAAAATTAGCTATTTTAAATACTCACAATTACTTTTTAAAAGGGAATTATTTGTGATTCAACAGAGAACAGGAATTGAAAATGTATGCATAAAAAATGCTTTATGTGGTGTAATGTTGGAAACATGTAAAAATGTAAATATGTAATGGTGAAATCCGTTATATGACTTTACCTAGGTTGAAAAACTTACACAAATGTTGAAAATTTTATTTTAATTTTGTTATGAGTGATATATTTAGTTTTAATTATTTAGTTAGGTTAGTTTATTCATTCTAAATGCTTTTGATGCAATATTTTTTTATTTATTTAGGCATTTATTGGGCACGATGTATTTTGTACATACAAGACTTTTATAGAAGCGTTACCAAATAATATTATACTTATCATCAAAATTTGAACATTTAATATTTGAAAAAATTTATGCCAACGTTTTAAAAACTAAAAATTCTGAAATAAGTTTACAGTTTAATAAACTATTCGCACACAGTTTTTCCCAGTCCCTTTCCTCAGTCAGCTTTTGATCAACCAAAACCCCCCGCACTTTCAAAACCAAAAATATTCCATTTTGAATGTGCCTTCTTCGATTTCAAATTTTGAAATATTGCCTTCTTTTTCATGAAAGCGCGGACAGGTAGAAAGTGTTTCTGCCACACTGAAATCGAAATAAGAGAGGGGATAAAAATAACAACTTCTACCATTCTTAAAATCCAAACGATGGAGTAACTTTAGAGCCAAATATTCTTTGGCTAAAGCGGTTATTTTATTCCATTTTAGAAAAGTTTACAGAAAGGATTTGTTTGAATACGGCTAGAAATGATAAAAAAAAAATGATGGATCGTTTGGCAAACATCAGTATGGGTATCAATCAGTTTCTGTTAAAATAAAACAAATTTATGACTACGTGTTTCATTTTTATACAAAATTTAAAATTAGAAACGAATATAATGTACGTGAATTTGTATAATCCATTGAGATTTTTACGTATCGTTTAGAAGTAGCAATATTCTATAACAATGTAGATTATCTTCTTTTGAAATGTCTGGCAAAAAAGGGTAAGCCATTATACGGCTCCATTTATCTAAAGATGTTGAGATTAGAGTTGTCAAAATTTCCTAAATTTTCTAATACCGGGTCTGTATGCTTATCTAAACTCTTGAATTTAAAAGTGTTTATTATTCATAAATGATATAAATTTGTAACATTTTTCTCAAGACCACAAAAAAAGAACTCATTGAAATAAATTTATAGAATATATTATTATATTCGAGTAAAAGAAAACTTGTTATCAAGAATGTGATGGTGCTTTGACATTTCCACCACAGAACAATTTTAGTTTTTTTTACTATATTTTTTTTAAAATTTATCAATTTGTGCTCTGAGACAAACAAATTGAGTAATGTTAACTATGTTTGTAAAGATTATAAGTGTAGCGTGTTTGGTGTGTTAATTGTTGGTTCTATTTTAGAAGTTTAGTAGTTTCTGCTCCATTTCGCTCCTTTTCTCCAGACGCTTTCTGAAATTTTTACCCTATTCTACAGTTTTTTAGTTTTTTTAAATTTAAGAAATACTTTAGCGAAAAAGAAAGCATTTGTCATTTTAGAAAAAAATTAAACGACTTTTCAACGCAGCCATAATCGCAAACAGTCATTATTATCAAAGGTTTTCAAAAAAGCCAACTCTAAATTATTTATTTACACTGCCATACTAAAAAAATCAATTTTCATGACAAGAAAAGACCACCAACATAAAGAATAGTGAAAACCATATATTTAAATACAATATAGCAAAAATAGATAAATAATTTCAAATTAAACCTTGGGGAAAATATCAAAGAAAATATCACTAGGCGAGAGGGACGATTATTAACCCTGTCTTTGAAATGAGTAATAGATTAATTATTATGATCATTTTTGAGGAGTGGGTCTTACTTAAGATAATTTGATTTCGGGTAATGTGTTTAGGAGCATTAAAATCTAGTAATGGTACTAATGATATGTAATCAGTGTTATAATTTAATGCATAGAAAAAAATAACAGAAAAAACTACGGTATTCGAGAGTATACTTTAGAAAAATAGTTGCGATAAATGATTAATTGTAAGGTTTACAAATGCCACTAGTATTCCTAGAAATGAGGACAATTAAGGAGTTAAAAGTACTAAATAGTACAAAAATATCAATAAAACTACAAGTATTATGTTTAACATTCCAATTTTTCCTATTAGCAATTTTACGTGGTGAACATGTAATTTTAAAGTAAAATTGAATTTGTACACTGGACCAAGTTTCTTTATAAATAAACTTCTAGAAATTTAATAATAGTTTAGAATATAAATATTTAGTTCTTTAGCTTTCTAGTAAAAGTTAAAGCCGAGCACTTATCAATAGTTAGAAAAAGCTTATTTTAATAACACCAGTTCGTCATTTCACCAGTTCGTTCGATTACATTACATTAAACACAAGCCCCAATAGGTGGAGTTCTTACTCTCATAGGTACATTGCATTACAGTAACATACGAATAAACTTTTCTGCCAGACTATTTAAAAAACACTTGCATCTGACTCCCCAATACCCAGCATTACATTCCTATAAAACCGCATTTTATCCAATCGCAAACAACAATTCAATCCCTCATCCCATCTCGTACTCCCAAATAATCTATCTACCCCCCCCCCCCTTTCCCTTCTTATTCAGGACCCACAAGAGAATGAAATAACAGAAAGAATAAACGTCAACCGAACGAGTCTGTTACTTGAGTAATAAATAAAGACAGAGAAAGTATTGACGAGGATAGGCCGGTTTTTTTTGTTTAGTTCTCCAAGCCCCTTACCGCCCCACTGAGCGCGAAGGTTGTCCTAATCTTATTTTGGGGCGGCCCTAGAGAAAAGTGCGCCGGCTGAGTTGTTCTCTTGCTGCCACCGGCTCTTCAGGATTACTGTGCGTTTGTTGGTTTCATAAGTAAAACAAAGGAGATTTCAAAAGAGAAAAAAACAAATCATCCAAATACGTGTGGTAGAAAGATTCGGAGGGCCTTGTTAAAAACTAAATTTAGTAAGTTATTTGCGTAAAATTGAGAGTTTTAGTCAGCAAAACATTTATTGTTTAACAGCACTTTGAATAATGGTAACGTAAAGATTTCTAGATTTGAATGACAGGCGTCGAGTTAAAGTCGGTTTGCAATAATAACTCCATTCACAACAAATCCATTTTAAGCATAAGAAAGTCACGTTCAAGCAAACAATTAGAATTTAGAAATGCAAATATTTCTGCAAAGAAGAACTAAAAAAAGCTAATTTTCATTTCACACCAAACGAGGGGAACTGTGTTGACAGAAACTCAAAACATTTAAAATTTTATGCAAACAAAACTAATTTTAAAGTTTCTGAAAAACACAACGTGACAAAATTTTAAATATGTTATTTCTGCGAGCGCGCTTGAAAAGAAGCACATTCAAAAACAAACACAGTTTATAAAGAAAGGTTAACGCATGCAACAGTTTAAGGTACATTTATAAAAATGCCACTTGTTGCTTACAAAGAATTTGTTTAAGTAGGAAAATAAAAATATTTACAAACTTTTGAAATGTTGTTGTCGTGTCCGTGGATATCTCACGGAAGATGGTTGCCAGAGCCCCCGAACGGTTTGGACTTCTTTTTACACAAATAAGGACGAAAACAAACAAATAGGCAAATAATTGTTTATTGACAAGGCAAACATCCACGCGCTTACCAAACGGGATTCAAACCCGAGACTTACAGGTTGAGATTCAGACGAGCTATCCCCTATGTAGGCTGCAAACTTTTGAAATAAAAACTCTTATGAAATAGTTCAACGTAATTAATGTATTTATAAAAATTTGCTGGAAATTTATTAGATTTTTTTTGCATTTATGAAAGAAATGATGAGAATAATCATTGCATAACATTTATTTCTAACCTTTCAGCAAGGAATTTTGAAATATCCCTCACTGTAAAAAAAAATCTGTAACCATAACAAAAAAAAATTTTGGAAAAAAATTTATCTAGAAAATTTCTAGTAAATAACTACTAAAAATAGTACTGTAAAAACACTTAATATATTTGTGTTAACATTACCTATATATATCTTGTATATTTACAAGACTTTTTTATGTATGCTATACATGTAATGTTTTTGTAATTTTACAAGACTTTTTTATGTATATTATTATTATTACTTATTTTCTAGCAAAACAGAACAATTTTCATTATATGTTATGACTTATGACTTTCTCGGTGGGGGGCAAGTTCGCCAAGCACTGCGACCTCAGGTCTATTGTACTCAACCCCAGAAATGACACAGGCACAAGAGACACACAAAGAAAGAGACGACACAAACACCATAGACAAATAACAACATTTATTGACAAACACAAAAATCCATGCCTTACCGGGATTCGAATCCGAACCCAGAAGCTCCAAAGGCTAGCTCCCTAACCGTTGCGCCACCGGGTCGGCTTCATTACATGTTAACGAAATGTTCATGAACATAAAACATTAAACAATCGGAACAATGCCGAATACAAAAATAAGAATTATAAATAGTATAATAGAAAGAAATAAAAGTTACTCACCTATATTTTATACCTGTATAAAATTTAAAACGTTATATCATTTTTAAATGGCGATGAATTGATCCATATCACAAACGAAACTTTAGAAGCGATGCGCGCGCAACTTTAAGTCGAAGATGATTGGTTGAAAAAAATTGCGAATACTAGAACATTTCCTGTAACTGTAGAAATGAAGATTTCTGTTCAGAACTTTTTTTGTAAAATTGGTTATTTCTGTAACGTTACAAAAACATGTTTTGTATGTTTACAGTATTTTTTTCTCAGTGCTTAAAGGAAAATATTTTATATTCAAAGTAAATTTTTCTGACCTTCCACCTGGAAAAGTAAGCCTAGAAATGACTTTATATCTCATGAATATAATATCGTTAGCTACCCTAGAAAAATCAAGAATATTGAAAAATTATGGTGAACAAAGTATTATCACAATACATTATGAACATTCATTTATACGCCTGACTTATAGATATAAGTACTTACCGTAACTTATTTTGCATAAAAAGCGAGTGATTGCATCGAATGTATTATGAAGAAAAAAGGGGAAAATATCAGCGGTTAGGTTGAAGTGTGCCCGATGAACGTTGGAATGAATGTATTTAAAATTAACGTTTTATAAGAAAAACACCTTACTCAAAAAGTAGAAAACTGACTGCTCACCTTTAAAAAAAACATATACACTCATATTGATAATTTTTAGAAACTACTGGAAAAACTAGGGGTTGTCCATAATGTGAATAACTCTACAGTAAAATGTACAATGACCTTTTCCCACTTGGTGGTAAATTTTTAGCCTAGTTTTTTTTTATAATTCAAAAGATTTTTTTTAATGAAAAAGTATTTATTTACATGCTGAAGATGCACATCTATACGTCTGTCCTTACTCCCGTTCCAAAAGCGGTTCTATCCTTCGAATCTCATTTTTTTTTGTTAGAAATGTATGACCTCAGAAGCCTATCTTTCAAACTTTTTATCTGTCTGTACGTCCAGACGGACATCTGTCTTCTGTCTGTCGATGAATTACCCATTGAATTATAATAGCCCTCGTGTAGCAAACTAACCTAACCTAACCCATTGAATTATGAATGAAATCTAATTTTTTGTCATTTAAATCTCTGGCATATTGCCACATCAATAATTGAAAAACTTTATATTTATTTCAAAATAATATTTGAAGCAAAATTATTTTGAAACATAATTTGGTTGTTTCACGTCGTGGATGGCAACAGCTCCAACAGTTTGTTTTCATTTTTTGTCTGGGATTACTTTTGTTTTGGTATTCGAAAATGAGTTTTCTAAGAATATTTTACTTTTTAAATTTTTAAAATGAAAACTTTTTGATGTGCTGTTGGTTGTTTAAAACATTTTTGTTAGAAAGCCTGCATAGAGAGAAACGCTTCTTTTCACTATATCGGTTTTTTGAGAGTGTAACTGAAGCAACAAATGAAATCGCAGTTCGCGGAAATATTAAAACAAGAGCGTTACATCATCTGAAACATTCCCATTGTTTTAGTCATAAAGCAATTTGGAAAGACGTCATAAAATGTAGCACCAGCGATGTATAATAATGAATGTTAAAAAAACGCGGCCGTTGCTAAAAGCTAGGAAGAAAACTATTTGGCTTTTTTTCTAATTTGGCGCTTTTACTTGGCTCCAATTCTTCCAGCGATTTCATCGATCCATAAATGTTACTGGATAGACCAAACTACTTAGGAAAATGAGGTCACTGCCAGATCTATGTTAGCGTTTCTATTCTTTATTTTATTTGGAGGAAGGTGTGGTGAACGAATGTAAACAATATGAAATATAAGTATTATTTTTAGGAGTAAAAATGTATTTACTATACAATTTTATATTCTCCTTCGAAAATGCATTTATATTATTAGTATTTATTCAGGTTGTTATTTACGGTGTTTGGAGAAGGGTAAACATTTGGTTTTAATTGAAAAATAATTTTAAATAAAATTCCATTTACAATATTGTAAAAAAGAAAATCATTCTTCATAAATAATAATAATTTCTTAAATAACGTTTTATTTGTCCGTGAATTCCGCCGACACAGGACACAAGAATTGCCCATTTTCCACTTTTCCGTTACTATGATAAAACACAAATTAGATTTACTAGAGAAATTACAAATAATCCAATTAATTAAAATAATAACTTTCGAGCCGTCTATAAGAGATTTAAACATAAGAAAATTTGAACGTTGTGCATCATCTTTTTTTCTATGAAAGGAAATAAAAGATTTTTACGAATTTTTTTTTTAAATTTGATCATTTCCAAAAACATTTTTCTGATAGAATGAAACTTTAAAAAAAAGAACACAATTATTCGAAAAGTTCATAATTAATTATTTAATCGTAAATGACATAGCAATAAAAAATGTTTAACTTCCCTTCCGTACATTATGAATGCTATTCGCAAGTCTTTCTTTTAGTGGAAGTGTAAAAATTAAAACTCCTGATTTGATTTTTATTAGCAAACGATAACAAATGTAGGAACGAAAATTAATATATTCGACAATTGATACCTTCGCATGCTCACCAACCCTCATCATCAGTATTGATTGCAGAAGTAGATGTGTATTGACACTAGATCGTTAGTTCCAGTTATATTTAGTTCGAAAATTAAATTTAAATTTAAAAAATTTGACTTTGGCGGTCAAGTTTATAAAAACCGCCAAGTGACGTCTATTTTCTTTACTGCGCATGCCCTGGATCGCAAAAAACCGGAGCCAAAACCACTGGAGCAGGACACGGCTGTGTAGCATAATATATTTTGAATTGCAATATTTATTTACTAATAAAACTAAGGTATTAAAGGCCAAGGTATTAAATTATTTGCATAAAATTCTGGTAAGTTTTAATTTACATTTCTTATTTTTTAGTGCAGTTTAGGATTAGACTAAAGTATTTTACATAATTACTCTTAGAACTGCAAATAAATTAAGCAGATAATAAATAATATTATTTTAATATGCGAAAGAAAATTAATGAAAATAATAGATTTTAGCTTTTAAAACACTAAAATTCCAACTGAATACTGTGTTTGGCGATTTTTTTTCTAATGTGTATAAATCTTCTGTAGAAGTGGTTTTAGGTGACAATTAGTGTTACAAACCTACTTTAATTCGATAAGAATTTCAGTAAGTATTTAAGTAACAGGAAAGTAGGTTATTTTAGTTGTTTTAGAATTTCTTGTTAATACCGAAAAAGATCTCGCAAAAATGGCTGCAATATTAGAAAATTTATGAATTTGAGATCGCGGCTTATATATAAGTTTAGCAATATTATTTCATATAAAATCATATATTTTTTAAATATCAAAAGGAGAGCAATTACTACTGTTTATGTTTAGTTTGTTTTCTTTAATAGATAAATAAAGAGTTTATGAGCCGAAAGAAAGGATTGGTATATTATTTTGAAATATTTATATATCTCCAAAAATACTATAGGTAAATGGTAGTTCTTTTACGAAACCATACTAATATTTAGATAAAAACATCCTTAAAATGAAAAACTATTTATGGATATTTAAGAGCAAATTTGTCCAAAACGGGTTTTTACATTGGCCCTATACCCAGTACCATCTCTTGCAAACGAAACGTCTTTTATGCATGACAAAATGTGTTTCTGTGCGTGTTAAAAGTTGTCAACAGCAAAATACATAAGTAAAAGAAGTGTTTAGAAATGTCAAAGGAGCAGAAAAATAGTTTATGTAAAGATAATTTTTGGATATGAGTGTAATTTTTGTCCAAATTCGTTCAAATTAGCCATATACTACCTTTAAACCTAGAAAAACATCGTAGACTATATTTCGCAAACTAAATTGTTGATATTTAAATATTATAAGTAATAAAAACTTACACCACTATGATTAAAAATATTTTTATAGAAATTGCAGTTTTAAAATCTATTGAAGTTTAAATTGCGGCAATATGGATAAGCTACTCAATAGACTGCACCTATGATAGAAAAAAAGAAACAATAATTGGAATTATATATTTTTAATGAAACTTGTTGATTAATATTTTTTAAAACTATAAAACAATCATCACATCATAAAAATCATATTTTAAACTTTTATTATAATTATTTTTTTGTTCCTTGTATCTCTTCATTCTCAAACATAAATACATAGTTATTTTAAGAAGCCTTACGTTATTTTTTTTGTTATAAAAACAAAGTTCCAATTACAGAAATATACGTTTTTATTACTCAGACATTGGTTCACAAGCTTAAACTCTAAATCTGAAATGATAACCATCCATGTCGACATTACTGTTAATCGAATTACACAAAGTCTTCCAGAATTTGTAACTCATTATGTTAAAGGTAGATTATATCTCAAGATATGATTATCTAAGTTAAGTACTTTTGTAGGATAGGGATCGTTTCTGTCATCAATTTAAGTAACATTTGAAGAGCTCAGTGGAAGAATGTGCTAAGTGACATTTTCGAAAAAATGAGATTTTTTTGTCAAAAAACATGGTATTCCCTTCCTTAAAGATAACAAGATTCCCTCTTTTCATGAACTTTAAGTTAAGTATATTTTTACCTTTATAAGTGCCGATTTTAAAGTATAAGTGCAAACGAAAATTTTTAAAACTCATTTTCTCGTTTTCACTATTTTGTCACTTAGCACGTTGTTCCATTAAGCTCTTCATTTTGGACCAACAATGGGATTTCTAGCTATTTAGCTGAGTATCACATTGGGCCTGGTTGTATATTCTGGTGCAAAAAGGGGAATTAAAGTGAAATACCCTCATATTGTTCCAGATAAACCTAACTCATCTGTATTATTTTTAAATCCTTTTTTTACTAGAAATTTATTGCAGTATCATAAAATTCATTATTTTTTCATTAAGCTGTGTATTTTTAATACACTTCAAATCGATACATAGCTTTTGTTGTTTTATTTATTTCCCATTAACAAATGCATCGCAAAGGGTGAAACTTTATCCATTTTTAAACTTTAACCACCTTAACTCATAAACGAATGTTTTTAGGGATACTAATTGGTTCAAAATATGACTCGACTTAATTATTATAGAAAAACAAATTTCTAAACGTCGAAGTTGTTGTTTAAATTTGAATATACTAAAGTTAAATATATGTAACAAAATCCTGAATTTATAAACGAATCATTTCCAAAACTATTAAGTTGAATGAAATTTAATAGTCATACAATTTGCACACAAATGCTTAATTCTCATGTTCCCAATTAACAACTGTTAAATCTAGTATCTTTAATCTTTCATATACTCATTATACAAATCCAATAATAAATCGAAAATAGTGAATACAACTAAGCTTAATGTAAATAATTAAATTTTGTCAGCAGTCATGAAGGTTTGTGAAAAAGGAGAGGATTCCGAACAAAATAACTTTTAATTTGATAACCACATAATTATTTTCTCACAGAATTTAGAAAAATTAACTAAATGAACTATCTACCAAATCTGTAAACACGTTGCGTCAAATGCACAATGTAGACATTGTGTTCCTATTCATAGATTTCAAGCTTTCAGTGTCACTTAATGCTATTTTCTACTATCTAAGTGCTCTGAAAGACTTAATATTCAGACAAGCGACGAATCTGCCGAATTTACTTAATGTTAGACACAACTATTTTCCGCACATGGCATGTATTTTATAAAATGCTATAAGTTCAAATATAAAATGTAAATTTATACAATAACCATATAAACAGACATCTCTATTAATATAACAGAACTTTAATTGTATATGCAAGGGGGATTACAGATTTATCTACGTTTTATTTCGTGGAAACTTTCAAAATAATAAAAATAATTTTTATCTAGTTGAATAGATTTATATATTTCCCAAAAGACCACATACAAATCTTTAAAAAGCTATTTAGCTAGCTCTTAAAAAAGCTTTAAAGCTATTTTATAGGTTTATTCGAGATGAAATTCTCAAGCGATTGGAACAATGTTTAATTCTGGCTTTCTATTAATATGTTTACATGCGTAAAAGGTTTTTAACAAAGTGCAACGGAAATTATTTAGCAATAAAAATATATTTAGTTTTTCAAAATAGTTTATTTAAAATTGAGTTTTTTCCCATCTTATTTAGTAAAAGGAGTATCATTATACACTTTTCTGGAATGTTAATGAACTTATAAAGAGTTTAATAATAAATATTTAGTTTTTAAAGAAGTTTAATACACAAGCTTAGAAAAATACCATAAATAAAAGCACGTCATCTCAAATAAGAATTATAAAAAAGGTAGCTCTAAGGTTCGGCTTTCAAAATATATTGATTTTATATCACTGATGATCTTTTCTTCATAGTTAACAAACAAAGCGGATAATTGCATCAAAGAACTAATTTATTATATGATATAAATTCTAACCGTTATTCATAATGCAGTATAACAACAATCGTAAAAATTTCCCACCATCATTGTTTGGTTATAAAAGATATCTAAAAATCTATTGAATTTTTTTTAGATTAAGTTCAAATTATTCTTGTGTTACAAGTTTTTAAAGGAGAATTTGGAAGCTTACCCGAGTTAATGGCCGTACGAAAACATCCAAAAAAACTAATTCCAACTATACAAAATCGGTAGTTCCGAAATTAGAGTTTTATGTAATTACAAAGGTTAAAAAGCTTTTTATTTAGCTGACAGAACAGTTTATCATCGTTTTTATTTGTGTAAAATATTTTTCCATTGCATTTTATAATTTATGTTTTTTTTTATAAAAAAACTAAAAAAATTCTATTATAAAAATATGCTGCACAAAAAAAGAAATACATATATATTTTCAATAAAAAAATTCAGTACGTAAAAGTTATAAAAGGTAAGAACCACACGCTAGTGTTGTAGCACTATATTAAAACAACAAATGACTAATTTTGAAATATGGAAACTATGCAATGTAAGCAATTTCTGTATAAATACAACATATTTTCCGCATATTCACGGCGTTTTTCAGGCCTGGAGTCAATTGTTTTTGACCATTTGGCGAGTTTTCCACAACGTCTTAAGCTTAAGAGGACGGCAATCTAATCTATAATAATAAAAGAAAGAGTCTGTGTGTGTGTCTGTTTGTCTTCGGATCGTAAAAGAGCTACTTAGTACTTATGCTGCCCTCAGAAATTCGAAATTTTTAAGATAGATTCCCTTTAATACCGACGCGTGCACCTGAGGCTTATTTTTTTCATATTTGTTCCATTTTTAGAGAAAATTCGAATTTTCTGAAAAAAATACACCACTTTCGGTCAAATCTGAACATTATTTCTCTTTCCTGATGCCATCGGCTGAAAAAATTAAATAAAACTTTTAACGAAAACATTTAAAATTCAAAATGTTTACTTTATTCTTTTGTTATTACTTTCAGAAACTAAATTCATTATTTGAAAAATAATTGACATGTTTCAAGTGACGTAATTCCGCCAGTCTTCATTCCCGGATTTTATAGTGGGTTTATTTGATGATTTTTAGCCTACTTTTCTTTTTTTAATTCGAAAGAATTAAAAAATGAAAAAGTAGGTATTGACATGCGGTCGATGTCCGTCTGTCTGTCTGTCTGTCCGTACCCCCCTTCCAAAATCGGTTCTATCCATCGGATCTTAAAAATTCTTTTTTTGTTAGAAAGCTATGACCTCAGATACCCAACTTTCATACTTTTTGTCCGTCTGTCTGTACGTCCTGACGGACATAAATCTACTATCTGTCGGCGAATTTCCCATTGAATTAGCATTGAAATTCAATTTTGAGTCATTTAAGTCACTGTAGGTATTGAAATACGGTTGATGTCCATCTGTTTGTCTGTTCGTATGTCTGTCTGTCTTTCCGTCTGTCTGTCTGTCTGTCCGTCTGTCTGTCCGTACCCCCCTTCCAAAATCGGTTCTATCCATCGGATTTTAAATTTCTTTTTTTGTTAGAAAGCTATGACCTCAGATACCCAACTTTCATACTTTTTGTCCGTCTGTCTGTACGTTCGGACGGACATAAATCTACTATCTGTCGGCGAATTTCCCATTAAATTAGCATTGAAATTCAATTTTGAGTCATTTAAGTCACTGTAGGTATTGAAATGCGGTTGATGTCCATCTGTCTGTCTGTTCGTATGTCTGTCTGTCTTTCCGTCTGTCCGTCTGTCTGTCTGTCTGTACCCCCCTTCCAAAATCGGTTCTATCCATCGGATCTTAAAAATTCTTTTTTTGTTAGAAAGCTATGACCTCAGAGACCCAACTTTCATACTTTTTGTCCGTCTGTCTGTACGTCCGGACGGACATAAATCTACTATCTTTCGGCGAATTTCCCTTTGAATTAGCATTGAAATTCAATTTTGAGTCATTTAAATCACTGTTGCCATATCAACAATGGCATGAGAAACTTTATTTATTTAAACATATTTGAAGCAAAATAATATTTTCATGAATCAGTTTGGAATGACATCATAAAATGTAGCACAATTTGATTCTTTGATTATTCATTAATTATCTACCAAGAAAGCGGCAAGGAATACTTTTGCATGCAATTATGCTTAGTTTTAATTTACATTTCTTATTTTTTAATGCAGTTCGGAGTAGTTTCATTACTTTTGTTATCAATAAATATTTAATTATTCTTCGAACTACAAATAAATCACGAGCAGATGATAAATAATATTTAATTAATTTACGAAAGAATATTAAGGGAAATAGTTGATTTTGGCTTTTGAAGTTTAAATTACAGCTGGGTGCTGTGTTTCGATTTTTTTTCTAATGTGTAAAAATCTAGTGTAGAAACGGCTGTTGATGATATTTACTTTAGGAACCTTGTTTTTTTTTCCCGATTAGAACTTCAGTAAGTATTTAAGTAACAGGAAAGTAGGCTATTTTAGTTCTTTATAAACTTCTTGTTTTCATTGATTTTTCTGTTGACTGCGTGTATGCATATATAAGCAATAAATGAATAGTTAAGCTATTATTGAACTATGATGGTTAATAAAGGCCATTGCACTAGAGCTGCATTTTAGTGTTTTATGTCTTTATTTTTTCGCCAAATACGTTGCCAAACTCGCCAAATTATTAAATAAAACTCGCCAAACGGGGAATTTCTTTTATAAATAATTTATAAGCTGGTCGGTTGTTCGAAGGTCATTGTGTTAGAGCTGTATAATGGGTGTGTTTGTAGCTATATCTATTTTCTTGCCAAATTATTTCCCAAAACGTGCCAAATGAGCTAAAAGGTTTTATGTATTTACGAGGGAATTGTGATGACATTTATGAGTGCATTTTATAGCGTATTTTTCATTTTGGAATTTTAAGGCAATGAAACGGGATTTTATAATTTATAACGAGCGGAAACAATAATAAGTTTATGATCCTATAAGAGGGTATATGGTACACATATTTGGAATCTATTTGATATTTTTTTATTCCGTGCGAAGAACGGGTATAAATTTGCTAGTCTAGTATAAAAAAAGGAAGTTGGAAAAGGAAAAAAGATGACTCGCTATTTCGGTAAAAATGGTTGCTACTTTTGGCTGCTTATTTCAGCTGTTTTAATAAAAAAAACATTTTTTTATATATAAAAGAATGCCTTTAATGTAAAAAATGCAATATTTTTGATAGATATTTTATTGTAGGTCTGATCAATGTTTCGGATCCCAGTAGACTAATTACAGTTTGTACCGAATATTTTTATCATGAAAATTATCCCTGAATTATAAAAGATTTTTCCGGCAGTATTGAATATTTTACCAACGGTTTTGTTACATGATACATGCAAATCAATTTAACAAACAATAAATAATATTAATTGAATTTGCGAAACAAATTCAATGAAAATGGACAATTGACTAAACTTGTTAAGAAAGCAACATAGAACGTTCTTTTTTGCATAAAAATAGCATTCGTTTTAATTTTCAAAATAATGTAAATTTAAATGACACTATGATAAGTTTTGCTTTCATTTTTACTGCAAAATATTACATCATTATTCTTCAAACTTAAAACAATTTAGCAAACGATAAAACCATTAATTGAATCTGCAAGATAATTAATAAAAATGGTTAATCTTGCCGTTTAAAAGTTTAAATTAGAATAAGATAAAGCCTATTTTCTTTCATAAGTGAATAAATATTGTGGTGAAACGGTTCTAAGTAACAGTTACTGCTACAAAAACCACTTTATTTCCCAACTCATTGTACTCATTGCCACAATCCTATTGTACTCCAATCGTGACCTAATTTTATCTGGGTATGTATAATTTAAGTAAAACTAATCTTATAATTCTCGAATAAAAAATAATGTATGGGATATGTGTTAATTGTAAAAAATGGGGCAAAGTCCTTTAGATAAGTCACCACTTCACTACTTCTTTTCTACATTAAAGTTTAAAAAAAAAGCATTTTCTTGTGTATTTGGCTTCTTTTAATATTTAGAAATTGATACTTTATAGAGAAAATGCAAAACTTTTCTGTGCAAAAACCACACCTTCTTTTTGAAAAGTAACAGAAAGTAGAACGCCGTTTTTTTTTGTTCCTGCCGCTCTTTACCACCTTAATTGCGGAAATAAAAAAATGCGCTTCGTGGACGGGAATAATTAATTTTCACAAGAATATGAAGAAACAAGTAGGTTTGTAACAGAATCTGTCACTTAACTCGCTTCCACATATTTGTGTTTAACAGGAAAAAACGCGCCAAACACAACATTAATTCTATATTTAACATTTACAAGCTAAATTTGGCTAGTTTCATTTATTTTATTTCGAAAATTCAATAATTATTACTTATCGTTTGCAAAAAGTAATTTATATTTTAAAGAATAAATATGTCATATTCCTCGCTTTTAAATAGAATGAAAACATTTCATATCACCATACAAGGATTCCGTAGTGAAATATATTTGACGTCATTTCAAACTGATCGATGTTGCAAAAATAAATTTATTTTAATTTATTGTCTAAAAGAATTAAAGTTTCTCGAGCGATTGTTGCGAATGGCAAATGTGATTTAATTCTAATAAAAACAGGGCCTTTAGCTATTTGTAATTCAAACTTTTAAACGCCAAAATTAACTATTTTCATTAATCTTCTTTCTCAGATTTAATAATTAGACTTTATCGTTTGCTAAATTTGTTTGAAGTTCGAAGAATAATGATGTAATCTTTTTAATAAATATTTTTGTCGCCACAATTTCCCATTTACATTTCTTTCGAAAATTCACTTATTTATAATTGGTTAAATTAATTTACAGTTCAAAAAATTTATAATTTGTACAATTGATGCTTTAAAAATAAAAGCGAAACTTAGCATATTTTTTTTAATGTTAAGTTAGAATTCTCTATGCATCTTTCTACATACATATATATAGAACCATTAAAAGAACTCTATTGTGATAATACAACAATCCAAACCGAATTATATCACATAAATAAATATTTTTTCAAAAGTGTATTTTTATTTTAACAAAAGTTTCTCGTACGTTTAACGAAATGGCAACAGTGAAAATATTGAATAAAAATGGAATTTGCATGTTATTTCAATGTAGATTAAATTTTTAGTTATTTAAATTTTAAATAAGCTTCTAGTTTAAATTTTTTAATGAAATTTGGCATGTAGCCTAATCTGATTTTTTGCTTCAAAATGACGTATCCCACTTGTCTGTGGGACTTGTGGATGACAACAGTGAAAATATGAATAAAAATAGAATTTGCATGTTATTTCAATGTAGATAAAAAAAAATTTAGTTATTTAAATTTTAAATAAACTTCTAATTTAAATTTTTTAATGAAATTTGGAATGTAGCCTAATCTGATTTTTTGCTTTAAAATGACGTATCCCACTTGTCTGTGGGACTTGTGGTTGTTTCTGTGAAAGTGGGTGACAGACAGACAGACAGACAGACGGACGGACAGACGGACTGAACGATTATAAAACCTTCCACTTTTTACGTTATAAACGTAGTGTGGAAGCTAAAACACAAAATTTCATAAAAACGGTCAATATTATATCCCCCTATCAAAAATAAAATGGAAGTTGAGAAAGTTCCTGAAAATTCGTAATAATATACTAGATGGTTTCAGTGGAAATCCTGAAAAACTATGTTATACTAAGAAAACAAAATTGTTTCACCAAAAATATCCATTCCCCATTTCATCTGTTTCAACATCCCATAAAAAACATTCTGTATTGAGTTTGGTTTTCTGTTCAAAAATATATCTATCGTCTTCATACTGACGAATGATGTTTTTCTGAATGATATTTTAGGTGATTCTTTGGGGATATGCTTTCAATATTAGATTTTGTCCATTGGGAGATGGACTGTTTTTCATCAATCAGATATGAATGCCGAATCAGAACAAATCACATGTTTTTGTCAAAAGTCTGAAATTGAGGAATACACAAGTAGTTGTGAAATGCGTGTCTTTTTGGCAAAGAAAATTCACCTAAATTCGCAAGTTTGAGCATTCATATATGCATGTGCAATTTGCATGTTTGATTTTGCCATGTTGTTATAATAAGACTCTTTACTGTTATGTAAATCATTATCAACCATATTGTTTTACCATCCAAATATACTTTAAACAAAGAATTCTTCTCTAAAAAAGCTTTTTGACACAGATAAAATAGGATATAAAATTTCACATCTTTCAAATGTTAACAAATCAACTATATATATATATATATATATATATATATATATATATATATATATATATATATATATATATATATATATATATATATATATATATATATATATATATATATATATATATATATATATATATATATATATATATATATATATATATATATATATATTATATATAGTAAAAGTAGTATTTAAGAGAGAGAGGGATAAAAACAGAAAAAAATATTAAATGAAGATGAAAAGGTGGATTGAGCACGTTTTCAAGGGACAAGCATCAATTGGCACCATTAAAATGACAACGCTGTTTTCCTATTTGGGATGGACATACAAGTTTATTTACAGATTAATAAATACACCAGCACATTGCTTACATAAAATTGTTAAATATATTTTGATTAAGTTCAAATTTTACTTTACGCTTAAAATTATGTTTGGTTTACTTTTTGAACGTATCGTTAAATTATCAATTTCCTACCACACAAATTTCGATGTCATTGAACATGACACCTAAGTATTGAAATTTCCTTCACTATTATTCAACTCTTTCCGACTAAAGGATAAGAAGATTCTGAGTAAAAAACGAGTCAGTGAAAAATGACTTAGGATAGAGCTTCAAAAGAACTTTTAAAATTGGCTCGCCATTTTGAACGCACAGGAGAGCTCAAAGAATGCGTTCCTTTCGTTTCTAAAATATCTTTCTTTAGAATTCTCTTTATTCCAATCTGTGCAACCTAATGCTGGACAGTTAAATAGAAAAAAGAAAGAAAGAGAAATAAAGATTTATGGAACTTCTTCCCAAGAAGCTAATGTAACTTTACTGTAGAATTACTTGATAACTCGTTGTTATCAGTTGCTTGGTCGGGAAATTCGACTTTAAAAGAAATGAAAGAATATTTAATCCGGAGAATAATATAAAATTTGGTATATTGATACAAAAATCGATAGCTTAAAATTTTTTACTAATCTTTTTTGTTGTGAAATGTTGTCTATGATAATATTTTCTTATATTTTGTATGGTGACATTTTAAATTAATTATAAATATTTTACAATATCACAATTTAAAAAAAAATATTTTGAGCACAATTTATATAAAATTATCTCTGTATAAATATTCTAAATGAATTCAACGTAAAGTACTTTTGTTTTTGTAAGCAATTTTCCATTAATAAGCAATCTTCCGACTGATTAGCAATCAACATCCAGTAATTTAGAAATTACAAAAATGCATTATGTATTATGATTCATATATGCTACATCATTTGTTCACAAGTTTTCATAGTAGATCAGTTAATTTGCTTTTATTGAAGGAAAATAAGCTTAACTTTTAGTAAGTATAAGATCAATTTGTGATATCTTAAAATTTATGAAGAAGATATATAACATTTCTGTCAGCACGCGCTATATAACATAAATAAGTATCAATTTACCATTTTCAATTGTGTGCACTGAATCAAAAATTCAGAAACCTTTTTTTCTCTAACTGAAATGTTTCCGAAAATATAGGAGACCTCTTCTTAATGGAATGTTTCCAATAAGTTGGGAAAACATTTTCTTTAGTTTAAAAGTTAAGAAAAGGAATGCCTCTGACGCATGTTCAAATGATTTCCTCAAATCTCTGACAACACTACTGGAAAACTAGAAAGAAGACTGTATTATGGATCTTCTTTGTTATTGAGGCGTCTGCCCTGAGATTGAAACTATTCAGGAATGTGGAAGTTCAAATCCTACTTTCTTCCAGTCACCTGATATAATTCAGATATGTACTGGAAAATAATAGTTTTTTGAAATACTCAATATTGTTTCTAAATATTCCAGAAGGAGGTTTCCGAAATTCTCGGAAACTTTTCTGAAAATTGCATAAACATGCACTATTTATCTGCAAAAAAATCTATTTAAAAATCCAGCACATGTAATGCTTCTCAGGCATACAATGCACTAAGTTTTTTAACTGTATGAAAACATTTTACTTTTTAGTGTTATACTTTGAAATGAGAAGTGTAAGAAAGAGTTTTTGCATATTTTTCTTCAAAATGTTATTTCTGTAATCATTTACGGCAACAATACTACACTTTAAATATTTCGTGTTAAATTACTCCACAAAATTTAATAAACCAGTTTTAGGGAGTAACGTTACATTACATATTTACAGTTAAATAGACCCAATTACTTAGTACAGGCTTTTGAAGCTTTGTAACAATAAAATTGACATCTTTTTCAATTTTTGAATTTTTTACTTATCTTTCACCTAATTCATTAAAACAATATTTTTTAACAAATCGTGAAGAAAACAAATGCATTAGTTCATACAACTTATAACTAGCATAAATTAAACAAAGCACATAAACAACTATCTTACAATTTTACTACCATTTAATCGTAGCGAGATCGAAAAAGATCCTTATGCATACAATAAACCAAAAGTACCATAATGCATCCTTCTAATAACCACTGCAAATTCCTAAACCCCATTTAATCCTAACCCGACTTACATAAAACTTTCCGCATATCTCCCAACGTCATTCTTTAGCTACCTAATGATATTACTTATCCGCGGTGCCTCGCATTCACACTTGTTTGCAGTAATGTTCCCTGGAGTTGCGATTTAACCCATCCACCAGAAGATAGAAAAAGAGCGTATATGGGACAAGAGAGTAATGATATCTCGTTCTCGCCAGAGACAATTTATCAATTCCTGTCTTAAGGTTTCCACACGAGCGGACACGGTGGGAAAGAGAAATCCGTATTAATGGGACATCCCGAGGTGTCATTGGTCAGTTTGAACCAGTGACCAACTGGCGCCTGAAGGCCACTGAAGCCATTTAACAATAAAGGGTGCTTTTTGTAGCTGCAGGATTTCTCTTTGGGGATGGATGTGTTGAATGTCACATATTAGTTGTAACAGATATACAGTCTTAGAAGTATTTTCTTACATAGTCGTGGAAGTAGTTCTTTTGGGCTATCGTCGCTACTTTTTCGAAAAACAAATTCTTTCTTTTTGTTTAACGTTTTAGAAAAGAAAATTATCCGTCAAGTTAAGAAATTTTTAAATATTTTTCTTTTAAAAAAAGAAAATGAAATATAAAAAAATTAGCACATGAGGGAAAGTAAATGGAATGCCCCGAGGTTGAACCAATGACAAGAACTTACAATCGCTGTTGCGAGTTGCGCTGTTGCGCCAAACTCGCAGGTTGACATAAGGAGTGGAAAGGCAAAGAAAAGCAAAGGCTTTCTAGAATTTTTTTTCTCGAAAAGTGGCTTTGAAAGGGTTTACAAAATTTAGTTTTATCCTTAAAATGTCGATTAATAGTGGTACACGAGCATTCTTTGGTGTATTTAAAGAATTTCTAAATTTGAGTTACTAACATTATACACTATATTTATTTAGCAGAGCCTCAAATATGATGATACTGTTGCATTTATAATGTTCGATGTATAATCTAAAAATAAGATTTGAAATCTTAAATATATACTTTTAAATGCTATAAAACTTTATTTTTTAACTTGTCTAAGTCCAACTTAAAATACGTCTTTGACAGTAGATTTTTTTAAATACCTTACAAGTTTCATTTATAATTGACAGATAATTTATATTTTCTTATTTTCTATTGTTTTGTGCTATAAATATCAATATTTTTAAAAGCATATAGTTTTAGGGTTATAGCTTCGTGTGCAGTAGGGTGAATACTCTGAAAATGAACCATTCTTGTCCCCGCCAGTTTTAAAAAGAATATAAGCTTTAAAAAATAAAGTAACTTAATATGAATTGAGAATACAGTTTATAGAGTACAAAACAGAATGAATTTCTTCAAGATTTTCTTTTTTATTCTAGTTTTTTTAGAATACAGAGCGTGACATGTCATGTCCGTGGAGTTTGGCAGTTTATATCTAAGGGAGCATGGGGAGCCTTGGCCATGCTTTTAGAATTTTATTTTTATAAATTTTATTTTTGCACTAAAAGTTTCATGTAATAGCACATATTAAAGGATATTGGCAACAAGTATATAATAGTGATAATGTAAACAATGTATTTTTTCTTTTTTAAATATATTGTTTTTTAAAACTTAAAAACTTGGCCAAGTCTCCCTTATTAAGGGAGACTTGGCCCATGATAAGGGAGACATGGCCCATGCAAAAATGCCTAATTTTAAAGGGCAAAATAATAAATATTTCAAATTAATTTTGTAAGCATTAAATGTAAAAAAAAATTATATTATAATTCCACACTCTGGAACTCCTTTAAAAATCATGTTTACCGTAATATTTAGAGTAATACATTTTTCCAGTATTGCATGAATTAAAAATTCTAATATTGTCCATAACAAATACTTTTTTTATATTTATGTTAAATATATTTTATTCAGTTTGTACACACATTAAAATGCACAAGATATAAGCCTCAGTTTGATTTTTTTTTATTTTAACAGCACAAACTGTAAAAGTCAAAGTCAAAGCGCACTTTCAAAGCTATTCGTTCGTCCCCCCTCCCCCTATAAAGAAAAAATCTGATAATATCTTAATATTATCTGGAGTATTATTATACTTGAATTAATAACTTATATAGTTTTTGCAGAAAAAGTTTGATATTTGGTCATAAATGATAAGTTTGATTTAGTTGAGGTTTTCGTTTTATTCTAAACAAGTACAAATACTAATAATCAATCTATTACCTTCATAAAGTTATAATCATACATTATTATTAACCGTGCATTTGATAAATATTATGCATAGATTTTCATAACTAGTTCACTTAGGGAGCCTTGGGCCAGTGGCCAACCCTCCCTTACATAGAGTGGCCAACCCTCCCCACCTAGACATTTCGTAAAGGATGACACATGGTGCTTTGAAGCCTACTTCATTGCACAAACTTTATAGCTAAAATAAAACCTTAATATAACAGTATTTTAAAAATACCATATACTTAAACTTAATTGAATTGGTTTTTCTGAAAAAATCTTACAAATTATGGCTAAAATGTTTACTTTTTGGGGTGAGAAACTTTCTTTTTTTATTTTCTCCTCAATGCAAAAAAGTAGCTCAATAAAACTAAGGTGGCTATCTGCTGACAACAGTAGCTTTGAGTACCATCTATTGAGAAAATGCTAAAATATTTTTTTAAATACTAAAATTTAAAGGTGGGCCAAGTCTCCATTATGGCCAAGGCTCCCCAGTCTCCCTTAACTTATAAGATATGAATCCACTCTTTAAATTAGAAAATTGAAGAAAAGAACATTTTGGGAATATATTAATGCAATTTTTATGTTTATTTTTTAATTTGTATTTATTTTACTGAGTTGCCAATGCTGTCCCCAATGACTGCAGTCACGTTGTACAAGGATGAGACATGTAATTTATGACGTCCGTGGACTCTTTATGTCTACTGACATGATCAGTTGTCCATGGATGTTATTATGATGTCTTGCTTCACTGTTTCTGGACTATACTATGTTTGTAGTACTGAAT
The DNA here is from genome assembly GCA_019343175.1 of Oedothorax gibbosus. Lineage (NCBI taxonomy): Eukaryota > Metazoa > Arthropoda > Arachnida > Araneae > Linyphiidae > Oedothorax > Oedothorax gibbosus. The sequence goes on along the minus strand of JAFNEN010000455.1, from coordinate 274,468 downwards.
ATAACATATGTTTAGGCTATAGTAACCTATTTAGAAGTAAAAGTAATAACAATGGAATAAGATTTATTTAATTTACAGAGGGGTGATTTTAAAATTTACAACTCTTAATTTTGAAAAAATTATCAAAACCCAGAAAATTAAAGAAAAACTTATAAAATTCAGCTAATTAATACATTGCACACTAAATTATTTTGCTAAAGTTGATTGTTCATAACTCCTCACTATGTGAATGTTTAAGAGTGTGTTCAGCTGATATAGTAACCAGCTTGTAATTACAATGAAATATGTTCTGAAACTATTTTTTTTTCTGCAGATATTTTTTAAGATGGGAAAATCAGAAAAGTTAACAGAAACAGCCATAAGCAATGAAAGAAAAAGGGATCGCTTTATGTATGATGATTACAATTCCCCGATAGAATTTATTCGTTCTTTCGCTATTGACCCATCTATACAACAAAATTTTCGAGTATGTTTTTTTCTTTGACTTTCATACAAATAATCTGTACATATTATATTTTTTTTCTCATTGATAAATGTATTTGATCTACTTGAAAACCTATAATTCACCGTGGCAGTGGCAAGGTAGTCATGTCATTGGAAAAGAAGCCAAATTTTTAAACTCAAATTTTAATGAGAAAAAATATTGTATGATCTGAACCACTGTAATAGTGTCAAGGTAGTATGCAAGTAAAACTTGAAAAGGTAGTTTCACACGAAGGTAGGATTGGAGAGTAAAAATCCATGATAAGAGACTTTGAACCTATCGTGAGATAAGGGAACATCCCATGGGTGGGATCCCGGGATGGACAGCCAATGGGAGCATAAGCAACGCCCAGTGTTAAACAGGAGGCGAGAGGTTTTAGTTGAATTCAGCATCCAAATGACTAACATAAAAGGAAGAGCTTTCTAGCAGTACTGATCCACAGGATGAACAGATTCTACCCGCATCCTTCTCCGATGTCTCCCTACCCCAGCACATCTGTTCCCGAACTGACGCAGGCCTGATCCCGAGCGTCCCTGTTGCCTATCCCAGCTGCGCGGAGGTACAGTTTCGGGCTATCAGAACCTCTGTCCCCTGGCTCACCGAGCTGGCATCCAGGGAAACCCAGCCGGGTTTCCACTTCTACAAGCCGGACCTCTTTGCCAATCTCGGGCAAACCAGCACTTGTGCCCTGCCGCATCGAAGTATCTTCCCAGGAAACATCAACGTACCTTTCCGCCTGCCCCTTATCTGCACTACAAAAAGTGAGTTAGATATTTTTAAATACTTTCTCAATATTTAGAGAATTATCCCATTGGTATTATTTTTGCATTAGAATATTTCGCGTAGTTTATTTTTTTTTAGAAAAAAAATATATTTTTCCTCCTCGATCGATTGGGTTCTGACAAAAAAACAGTTGCATTGTGTTACTATACTCTTGATTTAAATAATTATTTCGATATCTCAATAAATATATTCTTTAGGAATTTTGGGATTATTTTTCATTTTAGTTGTCTTTTATTGGTGCAATTATATATGTTAAATTTGGGGAAAATTATAGAATCTGGGAAAGGTTTTCGTCTCAAAAACCTTAATTATTTTTATTAATGTTACACAACGCAATTTATTGGCCAATTAGCATCAATGATTCTTTCATTACATCACAGATATGATAACTCCCTTTCACATTACAACAAATATACCGTACCTTTTACCATTGCGACAAGTATAACTTAAATCCAAAGTTTCAAAAACTTTCATCAATATATTTTTTTTTTTGAGATTTTTGCGTCAAATGGTTCGTTTTCAGAGTATTCACACAGTAGTTTAAGTGACGAAACTTTATTTAAGTTGAAAGATTTGTTTGTATTTTTTTTTCATTTTAAACTTCTCAGACGTTTTATTCCTTTTAATTAAATATTTAATGCTATTAACTAGTTTAATGTAGTTATAGTAACTGTTTAATTGTGCTTATAGTTGTGTAATTTATCATAACAAAGGCAAGACGAAAAACAATTTTTCTCTCAAAACATAATACAATAAGCTTAAACTCTCATAGTTTAACTTTCAGCTAACAAGCTTTCGGTAAAATTAAAGAGTTCATTAAGTATTGCTGAAAAATACATCAGTTAAAATATTTTGAGTAGAAATCAGTTTCTTATAATTTAAGAGTTTAGTGAGTTAATAAATTACTACTATTTGTATTTTGTAGTCAAAACACATTTTAGCAACTAAACATTTTGTAAAAGAAAAGATAGAAAATTTAATTTTCAATAAATTAACGAATGAGTGAATACTCTGAAAACGAACCTTTTGACGAGAAAAATCTCGAAAAAAATATTGATGAAAATTTTTGAAACTTTGGATTTGAGTTACACTTACATACTACATTAGAAGTATAGCATTGGTCCAGATCATACAATTAATATTAGGTATTCTGATAGTAAGTCTTAATTTAATAATGTTTCATTTAGAAAAGTTTTAACCCCCAAAATTAACATAAAAATATTTTATTAATGTGTTACACTTTAATAAAATTCAACTTTACTTTATTATATTAGTTCACGGCAAAATATAGTGTTACTATAATGCACTTCACTTTTATTTAATCAATTTATTTTTATATAGTTAAAACGTCATGTCCAAGGATTCAAAAATCATATCCGTGGGCCAAAAAACTACAGACGTGATGTCCACAGACGTGACAAATTACACGTTTCATCCTTGTAAAACATGGTATGTTCATATTTGAAACATGAGTTTAAAAAAATGATCTCTTTGTATCTAATGATACATATAATTAAGTAAGAATAGACATTTAATTAGCTTAGTTAGTTCTTTCTTACACTGTAAAAAAAATTTACTGAAATTAACGGGGAAAGTACCGGCAGCAGAGTTGCCGGGACTTTCCCGTTTCGTTAAGTATTTTACCGTGTATCTACAGAAGTTCCGTTTCTTATTTCTCCATTGTTAAAATTTTCCATTTTGCATTTTCCCGTGTTTCTACTTAAGTTCCGTTTCTTATTTCTGTGTTGTTAAAATTTTCCATTTTGCATTTTCCCGTGTTTCTACTTAAGTTCCGTTTCTTATTTCTCCGTTGTTAAAATTTTCCATTTTGCATTTTCCCGTGTTTCTACTTAAGTCCCGTTTGTTATTTCTCCGTTGTTAAAATTTTCCATTTTGCATTTTCCCGTGTTTCTACTGAAGTTCTGTTTCTTATTTCTCCGTTGTTAAAATTTTCCATTTTGCATTTTTCCTTCAATCTACTGAAGTTCCGTTTCTTATTTGTTCGTTTTTAAGGTTTTCCGTGTCATATTTTCCGTGAATCTAAGCAAGTTTTCCGTTTTGTATTTTCCCGTTATTTTAATTCTCGTGTGTTTTTTTGCTAATGAAATGTCCATCTATAGTAAAAGTCAGAAAAATCTCAAAAAGTTACGCATATTTTTTCATGCTCCTTTTCGCAACAATGAAGTGAAATCTCTTGAAGTGCTTTTATAAATTTTTCTCCTAAGGCTATTTTTAGTAGAAAAACAATAAATTTAACATTTTGAAAAAATTAAAAAGCACTTATAAAACGAAATTTTAACTCATTATAACAATTGCAAAAAAGAGCATAAAAAATATGCATAACTTTCTGAGATTTTTCTTGACTTTTCTCCATAGACAGCATTTTTGAGTCATGGAATTTCAGCAGGTATCCGTTCTCTTGAAAATTCAACGTTCAAGGTATACATATTTCATGCTCATACTTTTACTAATATAAAAAAGTTGAAACACTGCAATATTTTAGTATATATTAAAAACTAAACAGATTTTTGTCTTCAAATTTCAGAAATATTCGCTACCAAGGTCAATTAAACTTGTTAAAATACATTACAGAAGAAACATTGATTTAAACACAATTTTTAAGCATAAACAATTTATTATTTATTTCAATTTCTCATTCAACAAATTTACAATTTATACAGATATAGAGGAAATCTTACTTTAACTTGACATGATTGGAACCCGTTTTAACGTGTTTATTAGAGAAGATAAAGATTATATGTTCATTGATACAGCAAAATTGATTCTCAGGTTGGCAAAGCTATTAAGTTAAGATATTCAACCCTCTAACATTATACTTGATTACATATATTTTTATTAAGAATAATATAATTGCAAAATAATAATTTTTCTCAAAAACTTGCTACAAAATACACCGTGTATATATTTTAAATTTTTTAATTGTATTTACAGTTTAAAAATTTTGTCGAAATCATTTGTTTGATTTGCTGAATTAATAATTCTTTTGTAATTAAAGATGGTTTTCCGGATTCTGCTTTGTTGCTTTTGATCCTCTCTTCGTATTAAGATCCGCAAGACACCTAATAAACGATAAAATACAGTCTGAAAATTAACAAATAAACATATTAGCATAATTTTTAAATGCCCCCACCAATTACCATAATCTTTAACAACCAAAACACGAGATTAAATTTGCCCGTCTGGTGACTGAATGATTAGTGCTCATCTAATTAGCTTGATATGCAAAAAATGACCATAGAACGACAAACCAAAACCAAACCCACACAAGTTTGAATGTCTGTAAATTGTGTTTAAATAGTTAGACCTCTGATATTTTTTTTATATAAGAAACAATAACACACTATTATTAATAATTTTTAAGTTATTAAATGTTTTTTTAATATTGCATACGAATATTAAAATTTTGTGGATGTTATCAGGGTGCGCAGCTGTTCTTGAATATGCCTTTTTTTGTTTTCAATTTTAAGTGCCTTTAAAGGTGCTTATTTTTTTGTATTTTTAAAAAGTATTTCTTTTTTAATTAGTGATTATTTTTGTAATAGTTAAGAAATGAAAAATGTTTTTTTGCTGATTTTACCCATAAAAAATGATCAGGTTGCTGCTTTATTTAGGAAATTAACGCTGCAAACGACTTTTCCCCGTATTACCAGAAATCCTGAAACAGCGACATCCATCAGGGCGTGCTTATTGAGAAAAGCGTTTTATTATAACGCTTCAAAATATGTGCAACTTTCCAGTTAATTTTTTTTAATTAATTATGTTTTATTAATTATTTTTTTGTATTTAATTTTTTCTTCATAGTTAAAGTTTTATGTCAGGACAAAACTTTGTTTAACAAAACTTCAATGCCTCAAAATATATGCTAGTTCATGGCGAACTCGGAAGTGTCTCGAATCTCGCTATTTTTATAGTTTTAGTTATGACGCATATCGGTCGACTAAACTTTAAAGCCTCGTAATTTTTGCTTATTTGCAGGAAATTGCAGTAGTTACTCGTTAGTTTTTGTAAAGCAGAACCTCGATTATCCTGTCTAATTGGGACTGTCGGTAGGTCGGATAATCGAAAATTCCTGATAAAAGAGAGTTTTTATTAAATCGTAAAACTTTTCTTAAATAGGATCGTCCGAGTTTTCCAATATAATCAACAGCCCTTTAGAGTCGTATAAACGGTGCTTTACTGTATTAATGCATGTTATTAGACAATACAATTTTAAGGAATATGAATCACAACATTTAAAATAATAAAAGTTTCAAAATAAGTTATATATACTAACACTCACCTTTATAATCAGTAGAGCGCGGGAAAACCCAAACAAGGTATGTAGGTAGGTAGGTTGGTGCATGTATTTTCCGGTTTGTGTGCTTGATCAGAAACCCGCTTATAAACCTTCGTCAAGTAAGACAAACACAGACAGAATTTTACAATTGAAAGTACACCCAGGGCGAAGGCGGGAATCGAACCCGCACCAGGTACAGTGCGCAGACTGTTAGCGCAATGGGCTGCGATCAAACCCACTAGGCCATCCGGGCCCCAACCCAAACAAGCACTTCTTAGTGATTCGCATTCGATTCGATCGACGATTCGAAGATGAACGTCTCCAATAGAGGGTTCTCTTTCCACATTTAGCGACATATTTCAGTGTTCGGCGATATCGAAAATATTTCAAATTTAATTATATAAATGCAGTTGAGCCCGGTCATAAAAAAGTTTATTTTTTTATTTTTAATTGATAGCTGGATGCTTTTCTGAAAAATATTTCAAAGAAATAAATAATATTTCGTAAAACAGGTATTTGATGTTCGAGTTTCGATGTGTGTATTCTTAGTGCATTATCGCCAATTCTATACAGGGTAATAAAAGTATGGCAGCTCTAAAAACGGGAAAATTCCGTTTTCATCTTTTCGCTCGTGGTTTACGGACATTTTCCGTTTTTAGAAGGACAAAACCCGTTTTCAGATAAAAAAAAACCGTTTTCATCTCTTCGCTCGTGGTTTACGGACATTTCCGTTTTTAAAAGGAAAAAACCCGTTTTCAGATGGAAAAAAGCCGTTTTCAGCCAATACGGGAAAGTTCCGTTAAAATCAGTAATTTTTCTCCTGAAATTTCAGGTTTTTTTTAACAGTGTAGCCACATACGTGATGCACTCATCTTGACCTTTCATGAAGTCTTTTAAGTTTAATAAACAACAAAATGACTTAAGAGCTAAAAACAAACTGATTTTTTTGATTTTGCTATATAATGTGGGGCCAAGGAAACTAAAAGGACATAGACACTGAGTTGCACTACCACCTATTGAATTGAATACGAGTTTTTGTTCATGTCCACGGACATGAATGCAGTCATTGGGGACAAGCATTGACAACTTAGTAAAATAAATACAAATTAAAAATAAACATAAAAATTACATTAATATATTCCCAATATGTTCTTTTATTCAATTCTCTAATTTAAAGAGTGAATTTATATCTTATAAGTTAGATATAAACTGCCAAACTCCACGGACCTAACGCTGGGACACACCACGAACATGACATATCACACTGTAAAAAAAATGTACTGAAATTAACGGGGAAAGTACCGGCAGCAGAGTTGCTGGGACTTTCCCGTTTCGTTAAGTATTTTCCCGTGTATCTACAGAAGTTCTGTTTCTTATTTCTCCATTGTTAAAATTTTCCATTTTGCATTTTCCCGTTGTTAAAATTTTCTATTTTGCATTTTCCCGTGTTTCTACTTAAGTTCCGTTTCTTATTTCTCCGTTGTTATAATTTTCCATTTTGCATTTTCCCGTGTTTCTACTTAAGTTCCGTTTCTTATTTCTCCGTTATTAAAATTTTCCATTTTGCCTTTTTCCTTTACTCTACTGAAATTCCGTTTCTTATTTATTCGTTTTTAAGGTTTTCCGTTTTATATTTTCCGTGAATCTAAGCAAGTTTTCCGTTTTGTATTTTCCCGTTATTTTAATTCTCGTGTGTATTTTTGCTAATGAAATGTCCATCTATAGTAAAAGTCAGAAAAATCTCAAAAAGTTACGCATATTTTTTCATGCTCCTTTTCTCAACAATAAAGTGAAATCTATTGAAGTGCTTTTATAAATTTTCCCCTTAAGGCTATTTTTAGTAGAAAAACAATAAATTTAACATTTTGAAAAAATTACAAAGCACTTATAAAACGAAATTTTAACTCATTATAACAATTACAAAAAATAGCATAAAAATATGCATAACTTTCTGAGATTTTTCTCGACTTTTCTCCATAGACAGCATTTTTGAGTCATGGCCATTTCAGCAGGTATCCGTTCTCTTGAAAATACAACGTTCAAGGTATTCATATTTCATGCTCATACTTTTACTAATATAAAAAGTTGAAACACTGCAATATTTTAGTATATATTAAGAACTAAACAGATTTTTTTCTTCGAATTTCAGAAATATTCGCTACCAAGGTCAATTAAACTTGTTAAAATACATAACAGAAGAAACATTGATTGAAACACAATTTTTCAGCATACACAATTTATTTATTATTTCAATTTCTCATTCAACAAATTTACAATTTATACAGATACAGAGCAAATCTTACTTTAACTTGACATGATTGGAACCCGATTTCACCTGTTTATTAGAGAAGATAAAGATTATATGTTCATTGATACAGCAAAATTAATTCTCAGGTTGGCAAAGTTATTAAGTTAAGATATTCAACCCTCTAACATTTTACTTGGGTACATATATTTTTATTAAGAATAATAATTGTAAAATAATAATTTTTCTCAAAAACTTTCTCAAACTGTATATATTTTACATATTTTTAATTGTATTTAGTTTAAAAATTTTGCCAAAATCATTTCTTTGATATGCTAAATTAATAATTCTTTTGTAATTGAAGATGGTTTTCCGGATTCTGCTTTGTTGCTTTTGATCCTCTCTTCGTAATAAGATCCGCAAGACACCTAATAAAAGATAAAATACAGTATTAAAATTAACAAATAAACATATTGGCATAATTGTTTAAAATGCCCCCATCTACCATAATCTTCAACAACCACAACACGAGATTAAATTTGCCCGTCTGGTGGCTGAATGATTAGTGCTCTGGCGTTTAAGTCACTGGGAGCAGGTTCGAATCATCATCTAATTAGCTTGATATGCAAAAAATGACCATAGAACGACAAACGAAAACCAAACCCACACAAGTTTGAATGTCTGAAAATTATGTTCAAATAGTTAGACATCTGATATTTTGTTTTCAATTTTAAGTGCCTTTAAAGGTGCTTATTTTTTTGAGTTTGTAAAAAGTATTTATTTTTTAATTAAAGTGATTTATTTTTAATAGTTAAGAAATGAAAAATGTTCTTTTGCTGATTCTACCCATAAAAATGATCAGGTTGCTGCTTTATTTAGGAAATTAACGCTGCAAACGACTTTTACCCGTATTGCCAGAAATCCTGAAAACGCGACATCCATCAGGGCGTGCTTATAGAGAAAAGCGTTTTATTATAACGCCTCAAAATATGTGGTACTTTCCAGTTTTTTTTTTTTTAGTTTTATGTCAGGACAAAACTTCAATGCCTCAAAATATATGCTAGTTCATGCTGAAATCGCAAGTGTCTCGAATCTCGCTATTTTTAGAGTTTTAGTTAGGACGCATCGGTCGATTAAACTGTAAAGCCTCGTAATTTTTGCTTATTTGCAGGAAATTGCAGTAGTGACTCGTTATTTTTTGTAAAGCAGAACCTCGATTATCCGGTCTAATTGGGACTGTAGATAGGTCAGATAATCGAAAATTCCTGATATAAGAGAGTTTTTATTTAATCGTAAAACTTCTCTTAAATAGGATCGTCCGAGTTTTCCAATATAATCAACAGCCCTTTAGAGTCGTATAAACGGTGCTTTACTGTATTAATGCATGTTATTAGACAATACATTTTTAAGGAATATGAATCACAACATTTAAAATAATAAAAGTTTCAAAATAAGTTATATATACTAAAACTCACCTTTATAATCAGTAGAGCGCGGGAAAACCCAAACAATGTATGTAGGTAGGTAGGTTGGTGCATGTATTTTCCAGTTTGTGTGCTTGATCAGAAACCCACTTATAAACCTTCGTCAAGTAAGACAAACACAGACAGAATTTTACAATTGAAAGTACACCCAGGGCGAAGGCGGGAATCGAACCCGCAACAGGTACAGTGCGCAGACTGTTAGCATAATGGGCTGCGATCAAACCCACTAGGCCACCCGGGCCCCAACCCAAACGAGCACTTCTTGTGATTCGCATTCGATTCGATCGACGATTCGAAGATGAATGTCGCCAATAGAGGGTTCTCTTTCCACATTTAGCGACATATTTCAGTGTTCGGCGATATCGAAAATATTTCAAATTTAATTATATAAATGCAGTTGAGCCCGGTCATAAAAAAGTTTATTTTTTTATTTTTAATTGATAGCTGGATGCTTTTCTGAAAAATATTTCAAAGAAATAAATAATATTTCGTAAAACAGGTATTTGATGTTCGAGTTTCGATGTGTGTATTCTTAGTGCATTATCGCCAATTCTATACAGGGTAATAAAAGTATGGCAGCTCTAAAAACGGGAAAATTCCGTTTTCATCTTTTCGCTCGTGGTTTACGGACATTTTCCGTTTTTAGAAGGACAAAACCCGTTTTCAGATAAAAAAAAACCGTTTTCATCTCTTCGCTCGTGGTTTACGGACATTTCCGTTTTTAAAAGGAAAAAACCCGTTTTCAGATGGAAAAAAGCCGTTTTCAGCCAATACGGGAAAGTTCCGTTAAAATCAGTAATTTTTCTCCTGAAATTTCAGGTTTTTTTTAACAGTGTAGCCACATACGTGATGCACTCATCTTGACCTTTCATGAAGTCTTTTAAGTTTAATAAACAACAAAATGACTTAAGAGCTAAAAACAAACTGATTTTTTTGATTTTGCTATATAATGTGGGGCCAAGGAAACTAAAAGGACATAGACACTGAGTTGCACTACCACCTATTGAATTGAATACGAGTTTTTGTTCATGTCCACGGACATGAATGCAGTCATTGGGGACAAGCATTGACAACTTAGTAAAATAAATACAAATTAAAAAATAAACATAAAAATTACATTAATATATTCCCAATATGTTCTTTTATTCAATTCTCTAATTTAAAGAGTGAATTTATATCTTATAAGTTAGATATAAACTGCCAAACTCCACGGACCTAACGCTGGGACACACCACGAACATGACATATCACACTGTAAAAAAAAGTACTGAAATTAACGGGGAAAGTACCGGCAGCAGAGTTGCTGGGACTTTCCCGTTTCGTTAAGTATTTTCCCGTGTATCTACAGAAGTTCTGTTTCTTATTTCTCCATTGTTAAAATTTTCCATTTTGCATTTTCCCGTTGTTAAAATTTTCTATTTTGCATTTTCCCGTGTTTCTACTTAAGTTCCGTTTCTTATTTCTCCGTTGTTATAATTTTCCATTTTGCATTTTCCCGTGTTTCTACTTAAGTTCCGTTTCTTATTTCTCCGTTATTAAAATTTTCCATTTTGCCTTTTTCCTTTACTCTACTGAAATTCCGTTTCTTATTTATTCGTTTTTAAGGTTTTCCGTTTTATATTTTCCGTGAATCTAAGCAAGTTTTCCGTTTTGTATTTTCCCGTTATTTTAATTCTCGTGTGTATTTTTGCTAATGAAATGTCCATCTATAGTAAAAGTCAGAAAAATCTCAAAAAGTTACACATATTTTTTCATGCTCCTTTTCTCAACAATAAAGTGAAATCTATTGAAGTGCTTTTATAAATTTTCCCCTTAAGGCTATTTTTAGTAGAAAAACAATAAATTTAACATTTTGAAAAAATTACAAAGCACTTATAAAACGAAATTTTAACTCATTATAACAATTACAAAAAATAGCATAAAAATATGCATAACTTTCTGAGATTTTTCTCGACTTTTCTCCATAGACAGCATTTTTGAGTCAGGGCCATTTCAGCAGGTATCCGTTCTCTTGAAAATTCAACGTTCAAGGTATTCATATTTCATGCTCATACTTTTACTAATATAAAAAGTTGAAACACTGCAATATTTTAGTATATATTAAGAACTAAACAGATTTTTTTCTTCGAATTTCAGAAATATTCGCTACCAAGGTCAATTAAACTTGTTAAAATACATAACAGAAGAAACATTGATTGAAACACAATTTTTCAGCATACACAATTTATTTATTATTTCAATTTCTCATTCAACAAATTTACAATTTATACAGATACAGAGCAAATCTTACTTTAACTTGACATGATTGGAACCCGATTTCACCTGTTTATTAGAGAAGATAAAGATTATATGTTCATTGATACAGCAAAATTAATTCTCAGGTTGGCAAAGTTATTAAGTTAAGATATTCAACCCTCTAACATTTTACTTGGGTACATATATTTTTATTAAGAATAATAATTGTAAAATAATAATTTTTCTCAAAAACTTTCTCAAACTGTATATATTTTACATATTTTTAATTGTATTTAGTTTAAAAATTTTGCCAAAATCATTTCTTTGATATGCTAAATTAATAATTCTTTTGTAATTGAAGATGGTTTTCCGGATTCTGCTTTGTTGCTTTTGATCCTCTCTTCGTAATAAGATCCGCAAGACACCTAATAAAAGATAAAATACAGTATTAAAATTAACAAATAAACATATTGGCATAATTGTTTAAAATGCCCCCATCTACCATAATCTTCAACAACCACAACACGAGATTAAATTTGCCCGTCTGGTGGCTGAATGATTAGTGCTCTGGCGTTTAAGTCACTGGGAGCAGGTTCGAATCATCATCTAATTAGCTTGATATGCAAAAAATGACCATAGAACGACAAACGAAAACCAAACCCACACAAGTTTGAATGTCTGAAAATTATGTTCAAATAGTTAGACATCTGATATTTTGTTTTCAATTTTAAGTGCCTTTAAAGGTGCTTATTTTTTTGAGTTTGTAAAAAGTATTTATTTTTTAATTAAAGTGATTTATTTTTAATAGTTAAGAAATGAAAAATGTTCTTTTGCTGATTCTACCCATAAAAATGATCAGGTTGCTGCTTTATTTAGGAAATTAACGCTGCAAACGACTTTTACCCGTATTGCCAGAAATCCTGAAACAGCGACATCCATCAGGGCGTGCTTATAGAGAAAAGCGTTTTATTATAACGCCTCAAAATATGTGGTACTTTCCAGTTTTTTTTTTTTTAGTTTTATGTCAGGACAAAACTTCAATGCCTCAAAATATATGCTAGTTCATGCTGAAATCGCAAGTGTCTCGAATCTCGCTATTTTTAGAGTTTTAGTTAGGACGCATCGGTCGATTAAACTGTAAAGCCTCGTAATTTTTGCTTATTTGCAGGAAATTGCAGTAGTGACTCGTTATTTTTTGTAAAGCAGAACCTCGATTATCCGGTCTAATTGGGACTGTAGATAGGTCAGATAATCGAAAATTCCTGATATAAGAGAGTTTTTATTTAATCGTAAAACTTCTCTTAAATAGGATCGTCCGAGTTTTCCAATATAATCAACAGCCCTTTAGAGTCGTATAAACGGTGCTTTACTGTATTAATGCATGTTATTAGACAATACATTTTTAAGGAATATGAATCACAACATTTAAAATAATAAAAGTTTCAAAATAAGTTATATATACTAAAACTCACCTTTATAATCAGTAGAGCGCGGGAAAACCCAAACAATGTATGTAGGTAGGTAGGTTGGTGCATGTATTTTCCAGTTTGTGTGCTTGATCAGAAACCCACTTATAAACCTTCGTCAAGTAAGACAAACACAGACAGAATTTTACAATTGAAAGTACACCCAGGGCGAAGGCGGGAATCGAACCCGCAACAGGTACAGTGCGCAGACTGTTAGCATAATGGGCTGCGATCAAACCCACTAGGCCACCCGGGCCCCAACCCAAACGAGCACTTCTTGTGATTCGCATTCGATTCGATCGACGATTCGAAGATGAATGTCGCCAATAGAGGGTTCTCTTTCCACATTTAGCGACATATTTCAGTGTTCGGCGATATCGAAAGTATTTCAAATTTAATTATATAAATACAGTTAGCCCCTGGTCATAAAAAAGATAATTTTTTATTCTAATTGATAGCTGGATGCTTTTCTAAAAAATATTTCAAAAAAATAAATAACATTTCGTAAAACAGGTATTTGTTCGAGTTTCGATGTGTGTATGCTTAGTGCATTATCGCCAATTCTATATAGGGTAATAAAAGTATGGCAGCTCTAAAAACGGGAAAATTCCGTTTTCATCTCTTCGCTCGTGGTTTACGGACATTTTCCGTTTTTAGAAGGAAAAAACCCGTTTTCAGATAGAAAAAAACCGTTTTCATCTCTTCGCTCGTGGTTTACGGACATTTTCCGTTTTTAGAAGGAAAAAACCCGTTTTCAGATGGAAAAAAACCGTTTTCATCTCTTCGCTCGTGGTTTACAGACATTTTCCGTTTTTAGAAGGAAAAAACAGTTTTCAGATGGAAAAAACCCGTTTTTAGCCAAAAAGTTCCGTTAAAATCAGTAATTTTTCTCCTGAAATTTCAGGGTTTTTTTTAACAGTGCACGCTCTGTGGACTAAAAAAACTAATTAAAAAAACTAACTAATTAAATAGGAAATCTAGTATAATTATTTATGTCCTACACTCTATAAAATGTATTTTCACTTTTTAATAAGTTACTTTGCTTTTAAAATCCTATATTTATATATAAAAGAAATTCGTGTTAGTAAGACCATTTATAACTCAAGAACGGCTAAACGGATTTGGCTGAAAATTGGTGGGAAGATAGCTTAGAACCAGGAATAGGCTATAGGATACTTTTTATTCGAACCTAAACGGTTGTAGGAGTGCAAAACGTGAGCCAATTTCCCATAAGAATAACATTGTAAGATTAGAATTTATACTTTTTAATTCAATTTAAAGAAATTTCAGCGTGTTCAACGTGAACGAAATTAAAAAAGAAAAAAAAAGAGCACTCGGTTTAATTTGCGGGATTGTTATTTAAATATCAGTATTTTATTTGTTGATTTTAAATCTCTTTATTTTTTTATGGTGGATCAGATTTCCCCAACTAGATTTTAATTACGTTTCCAAATTTAATTTAATTGATGTTTACAAATGGTAAGAAATGATGATATGGAGGAATATAGGTTAACCTAAAGAATCGTGGCCGGATTTGGCGAATTTTCAAAAATGTCGCCAAGTCAAAGTGATAACAAACCCCGGCACTTGCCGATATGGTTACCAACTCGAAATAACCAAAAATACTACCTAATTTCAAAACGGCCGACTTAAAACAGCGGAAAGATTTATTAAATTGCAGACCAGATTTATAAAAAAAGTGAATTTTTAAAATGACGAAGAATTGATTTAAAAAAAAGTAAATAATTATTTAAAATCAGTAAGCATCTAATTAATAAAATATTAGTATAAGAAAACTTCAGAATAAATTATATGCGTTTAAGATTTAAATAGATTAACATTTAGAAATTGTCAATGAAATTGCTAATTTCGTCAAAGGTTGCCCTCGGGGTTACCAGATTTGGCGTAAAATTGCCGGCTATGATTCTTTAGGTTAACCGGAATATATTCGGCATAAATAAGGAATTTGTACTTTATAAAACTTTTCCAACCATACAAGAGGATGAATGTCTGTTTTTTTTCTGTTGTTAAGATGGCGTAACGGTCGATTGAGTTTTCGCATTGGCGGCTTTTGGTGAAGTTGAAAATTTAACGTATGGTAGCTATTCCCATCCAGTTGTATTATCCAGTAGCTGTTCCCATCCAGTTTGAATTATCGTCGCATTAAAGCTACACACGAGTGCTATTGGAAACGGGATTCGTAATTTAGAACCACAGTCAAGTTACGAGCCGACATGTGAGTAGGTACCCAATGCAACTTTTAAGGGCGGCATCGTACGCAGCGTTGGGAATTTGGAGGATATTTAAAGTGCCCTTCCTCTATACGGGGTATTATTCGTCGGACATTTTTTGGCTGCACGAGCCGTTCATAGGTCTGCAGTTATTTTGGCGATGCCCGGACCTGAACCTGGGACCCACCGCATGCAAGATGAAAGTGTTTACCGACTGGGTCCCCCAGCCCTATCGAGTTGTATGAAATATGAAGTGGAATGTTTACCACATTTGGGCAGTTTCGTTTTGCGCTAATTGTGAAATATAAACAGGCCATTATAACATATAGCATGTTCTGTTATAAATTGAATAGGGCCCTATGGGAAAGCCCTCAAACTCCGGAAGGGCCTGGATAAAATCAACCCCTCATATCAGAATGGGAGGAGATTATAATATCCTGATGGAGTGGACCACAGTGGAGGGATCAATTGGTATAAAATAAAAGTTTACATAAAAAACCCTACTAATTAGGGTTATTAAGGGTGCACCCGTGCAACGCCGGGTTTATAAAGCTAGTTACTTTTAAAACTGTCAGTGACAAGAATGGTTCGTTTTCAGAGTATTCATCCGAATACATTTATTAAATTTGTTCATAGTTATCATTAGGTTTTGTGTGTGTTATAAATAACGCATTACATTCTTTGAGTAAAATTTGCTGGTAAACTCTTGTTAAAAATATATAACTTTTGGGGAGTTATTTTAGTTTCAATAACGTACATTTTAAACCTTTGATAAATAAGCAGAACAACAATTAACCAAGATTCCAAAAATTAAACATTTAACAAATCAGGTAATTTCCAGCATTTACTAAACTCAATATTAGAACCCGTGATAACTCGATGTTTGATGTCAATGACATGAATAGTGTGAAATCAGAGCGATGTTTGGTGTCCAATTAAACGTAAGGTTTACCTTATTCATTATAGCAATAGGTTGACGCTGATTTGTTTACGGTATGTTTACCAATGTTTCAATATCAGCAACTTGATAATGCGTGAAACTCATTGTAACTGGTATATGCTGAACAATTACATAAATAATTAAGTGCATTAGTTACTGTTGGTTTCGCACTAGTTTATTAAAGAATATTTAATTAAACAAAAGTTTATCTAAAAATGTTCTGTCATATCTGTTAAAAATATTTACAGAGTACTCTTTCGTAATCAGAGCATCAGTTTTACAAAAGAGTTGTTTCGGCAACTTTTACGCAAAAATAGTCGAGAAGTTTTTTTAATTAACATTTCTGGAATCTGGCCCTATTTTCCATGTGACTGAGTTTTCATTGTGGGAAAGTGCAAATTTGATTATGTTAAACTAAGAAAAATGGAAACACTTAAAACTAACAAATTTATTTATAAATTTTTTATTGTGATAAGAACTATCCTATAATTAAAAACACTTTTATTTCAATTGTATACTTGATATTAGGTTAGTTTTGAATTATCGTCGCACTAGAGCTACACGAGGGCTATTATATTTGATATTAAGAGCCATAGTCCTGGATGGTCAAGATGTACTGTCGAAATGACCAGAAAACATATAAATTACCTTTATTATAAAACGAAAAAAGATTATTTTGGATTTTTTATATAAAAAAATCCAATACGATGTAAGCAAAGGACTTAAATTGAGTTTCACGGTTTAATACTTTAATTAAAAAATCCCTGGCAAATATTCCAAATATTTTGATTTAATTATGTAAAGCAAATAAAATTTCAACACACTCACATTATACCTTTAGAAAACCTTGTTCTAAAACATAAATTAAAAACACAGTTAATTTTAAGTAACACTACTTTTTAAACTCTCCAACGGTAGCCCCTACTAATATTAATTGAAAACTTCAATTACTTATGAAAACATTTTTTGTTTCTTTTGCTACTAATCTAAGTAAAAATTTTGCCTAGTCAGTAGTTACCTCACGTACTATCTAGTTTTTTTTTCTATTATCCTTCTTCAATTTGTAATAGATAGGCTTTCCATTGAAGAAAGAGACATTATTAGGTTTTTTTATTGTGTAGGTTTCTTGTTTCTTAAGTTCGTGAAAGAAGAAAAATGTTTTAACTAAATATTTTTTTTATTTTTTACTTTTTTTAGTTGAAATAGATTTTATATAAAAAAAATGCATTTTAATTGTTTAATTATGTTATAGGCGGTATAAAAATTTTATGTGTGTGTAATTCTGCTAAAAACATATAATGCAATTAGCTATATTTTCTACAAACATGGAAAGTTTATCAGAGTTAAACCAATGCACTAATTTACATACTTATCTTTTATTTAATTCTAATAATTGAAATAAAATAAAAAGTAGGGTGTCATAATTGTGGAGATTTATGTTTGAGATTTGTTTGATCAGGAAACCAACTTTTAAACTTTTTGTCCATCTGTACGTACGTAACACTGTTTCTGTACGTTTTAACCATCATATTTTAAAATACTTTTTGTTTGAAGTGTGGTTTTTGCAAACCAAACTATCTCTCTCTCTCTCTTCTCTTTAATATTTTCTCATTTTTGTCTATCTGTGTGACCTTACCCCTAGCTTCAGCTTTTATTTTAATCCTTAGATGTTTTTCTGTCTATTATAAATCTACAATGTAAGGTCTCTGATGACATGCATACATTAGTACGTATGTCATTAGAGACCTTACATTGTAGATTTATATTTTTGTATACATTTGTCTGTCCGTACTATAAGAATTTGTGTATATATTTTTAAAAACTTATTGTTTATAAGGTTTTTGTTATTAATTAAAGATTAAAACTTTTAATAGACTACACGAAAAAGTACTTTGCACTGCTTTTAAAAACAAAAAGTGATATTTTTATTTCAAATGTAAAGTTAAGAAAAATAATTTTTTTAACATTACTTATAAGCAATAATTGAAAAAGAGTCTACCGAAACCAACCTCAATCTGCAGAGAAACTATTTTGTTTTTAACAAAATACCTTCTTAAAATATATAACTTTCTAACTTCATGTGCTTTTGAAGCGGCGTTTGCATAATCTATATACATTTTGATTGAACACGTTTTCTAGAAAACTGATGCATTTATCAGTTTTACGTCATTTCGGTGGACTAACCATATCATTAGCGATATGACGGATCGATGTATAATAGAACAATTTCCTGACAAGTCGAAAACTCAGATGAGAAAGTGATAAATTATGCTACTCATTTTGACGATAAGTTATTACAATAATTCAAAATGAGTATGTATTTCTTCTATGAGCGCAGCATTGAAAGAACTGACGCTTATTCGATTCTTATTGAATTTTTAAAGTGTTTATATGACACTATCAATGAAGTAAAAAAAATCCTTAAGATGTAAACAAATATATTTATGATGCATTCACTCGTTGTTCACTAAAGAATTTGGAAAAACGCATACTTTAGTATATTTATGTGTATAGAAATACAATAATCTACAAAGCCTATAATTTTTTGGATGAGCCATATTTTGTGCCAATCTAGCATTTAAGTTTAATTTTTTTTAATTTCTAAGTATTTGATTAAAGAAATATCCTTGGTAAGAGGTAAGTAATCCAATGCAATACCTAGTGCTTTGAACTAAAATTCCATTCAAAGTTTAACAAGAGATTTTTATTTTTTCTGTCATAAATATTTCTAAACGCATAGTGCAATTTTAATTTTTAAAAAATGAATAAAAAAGTTACATGAAATATAATGAATTGCAAATAACGTTTTAAACGTTAAAAAAAAGTTTTCAATCATTGTTTTGTAATGAGTTTTGTTATAATTGTCTAAAAAAATTATATAAACATTCCGCCGAAAAACTATTTATCATTATCGTGATGACTAAAAACTAATTTTACTTTACTAAGAAAATAATTTCTTTGAATAACATATAAAACAGTGACTAAGGGACAAAATTAACTTATTTCAAAAACAAATTACTCTTTTTATCCACGAACGCTCTCATTTTACATAAGTTGGCTTGGGCTAATTAAATAATTATATATGTATAATTTTAAACAAAAAACAACCTTTTTAAATGTCACGAACTATGATATTTAAGATCTTTAAGATATGCTGCCCAAGCAATAGCTCTATTAAACACAAATCGCTGACATTATTCGCAATACAAAAAAAGGTTAAATTTAAAGAAGAAAAAAAGTGTCATTTTAAACTACACTCCCGAAAAAAAAATCTTACATATTATTTTTCTAAACATATTTTGCAGACAATTATAAATTTAAAAGTATGTTTTGCGAGTAATTTTTTTAAAAAAATTAACGTGTAACATGTGTTAATAGTCACGTCAATTTAGTAGAATTTGAGGTTTTGAGAGGTAAAAATACAAATTTTTAATGTCCCATGAAAAAAAGCTCTTTCAGTTCTTTATGATTAATATTCCATTCGAATTTCTGTTTTAATCCAAAAAGTCTAAAAAACAAATCGCTGAATACAACCAAGATACAAAACCTGCTTGAAACTCTTCGTTCATAATTTTTGATATAATTAACAAATACCTGCATTGGAATCCTTATTTTTGAAAAGAATGGACATTCTACTAGTTTACAATAGAAAAATTTAAATTAAGAAAAATTGTAAAATGAAGTTGTAAAGTGAATTTTACAAAGGTTCTCCTTTGCTTACTTCTGGATTAAGTTATATTATACGTTTTCTTTCTGTCTATTTTTAGCCT
The DNA here is from genome assembly GCA_019343175.1 of Oedothorax gibbosus. NCBI lineage: Eukaryota > Metazoa > Arthropoda > Arachnida > Araneae > Linyphiidae > Oedothorax > Oedothorax gibbosus. Next base: position 254,533 of record JAFNEN010000455.1, on the reverse strand, counting down.
TCATAGAGCTTTAACACAGCCTCTTAATTTTGAATCCTTGTGAAGTGACGAGTTCGACACCTGAACAAGCACCCAAAGCGAAATAGTGGCGCCATCGTGCTCGTGTTTGCCTCCACAGATTTAACGAGCACGGATATCGCAGTGTACTCAGGACATAGACCGACAAATACGCAACACAAATAAGCATGCCATCTCAAACATGCTGGAGTATCACATTGAGAGCAAAGTCATATCATACAAACTTATGTATAGTCCAAATAAACGGAAAAAATAATTCAATTAATAAATCAAAACTGTAAACTCCGTGTTAGATTGTACCTTTTTGAAAATAGTAGGTAAATTATCGGAATTAAAGAATACCTGCTTTATAATTAATATTCTATTCAAGCAAACATATCAGAATTTTTAAAATGCTTTACTTTTTTTAAAAAAAACTCGAAAGAATAAAAAAAAAAAGTGGACAGTATATATTGAATTGCTGGTAAGTCGTCTGTCCGTACCACCTGCACAAATTCACATTTATCTGTCGGATCTTGGAAATTCTTTTTTAATAAAAAATGAATGACAGCAGAAAACGGCCTTTTAAACTTTTTGTCATCATATTTGTAGGTCAGTACCGACTTCTACCTACCTATCTGTAGATCTTCTCATTTTAATAGCATTAAAATTTAATTGAATTGTTAGCGTACTTTCCTTTATTGAATTCGAATAAATTTTGAAAAATGTAGATATTGACAATATGGAGACGATTAGCATTGAAATTTAATTTTTATTCATTTAATTCCCTGTTGTCACATCAACAATAGCATAATATTTTATTTTATTACTTAAAATTAATAGTTGCAAGAAAATTTATTTTTGTCATACAAATTAGTTTGGAAATGTAACACAATATGATTCTTTGTGTTTTTTTAAGAAAGTGGCAAGGCATTCGATTATTTTGAATAAAGAGCAGTTTGTTTTAATATGTAATTGTTAATTTATTAATGCAATTTATTGATGGGCGTCATAATTTAGAAGCACAGTTAAGTGACGAGCTGAAAACTGAATATGCAGCCAATGCAACTCTAAAAGGTGACATCGTACGTGACATCGGTGTTTTGGAGCATATTTTAAGTGCACTCCATCTACATGGAGTAGTGTTCGTCAGACTTTGGCTTTCCAGACCGTTTTATAGGTCGGCAGTTATTTTGGCAACACCTGGATACGAACCTAGGACTATTCGCAAGCGAGCCAAGCGCCTTACCGATTGGACTCCCCAGCAACATTTTTCTAAAGGGGACCAAATATTGTGTTGAAGCTGTTGAAGGTGTGAGAGTTACTCTTACAACCCTATTTTTTCCATAAGTTTTCAGTCAGTATTATTTTAACAGAAAATTAGGCTGTTTTAGTTCTTTTAGAACGTCTTGTATGTTTTGTGAATGTATATTTTCCGGGTTAAGATGCTTTTTTGCATTGATTTGGAAAGGACTAATAACCGCAATGGAATGACTAAAGTTATTTTTAAATACATAATTTGTTTTTATAAAAGAGTGTTTACATATGAATTGATATTTCATTTTACTGGGACAAGAATCAATACGTCCTGTGCACATCAATTATTGTTATACAACAATTTACCTTTAAACTTTTTAAAATGGTTCAAAAGTATGGATTGCTAAATATTGTAATGAAAGGTTGATTCTTTAAACATAAAAAATAATTTACATTAATGTGTTATGTGACACTAATTTTTTTTGAAACGTTAAAAAAATGTGTTTACACTTTAAAAAAATTGACGTATTTTCATTTATAGTTAACACAAACTTTATTTTAACTTACATATTACATTTTATGCAAATCAGTTTGTGATTTATAAAAAGGATAAACTATGATACAATACTTTTTTTAATAATATGTCTTGTATTTTGAATATGTATATTTAAAAGAGAACTTATTTTAAATTATTATTGTTAAAAAGATTAAACTATGATACATTACTTTTTTTAATAATATGTCTTGTATATTGAATATGTATTTTTAAAGGAGTACTTAGTAGTTGTTTTAAATTATTTGTACTAAATTTGCGTTTTTTATCGTTTTACGTTGTTATTTCAATCGTTGTGTAAAAATTTTAATTATTTAGAAGCGTAATTATTTCAAACGAAAGTTAAATATATTCTTGAAATTACAAAAATTAAAGACAAATTTACTTTTACTTAGTCCGATGAAATTCACTTGGATTTAAATTAGTTTTAAAGGTTATAGGTTCACGTGGGCGTTCATTTTAAATAATTAGTTTGGGCAATCACAAATGTAAAAATGTTATTGAGTCAACAAGTGGTCTTAGAGTGGAGATGCGTGGGATAGAAATAGTTGCTACATCAAAGGACTTCGCCTCGGGTAATTTTGCATTAGAATTTAGATGAAAGCGAAACCGTCGAGATGTTAGGGACTTATTTGATTCGGAACTGCTTTGTTAAGGTCTGCTTGTTTACGAACTCATACGCAAATCTGAAACTACTGCTATTTGATACATTTACGCCTGTGAAATAACTAAATATTAGCGGTTATACACACACACACATGAATTCGGAAATATAGTGCCCGGAGGAAATATAGGGTACACTAAAAGAACGTATCAACAAATATTTTCCCTGGTTTCTTATTTAATTCATTTTTTTGCACCCGATACTTTATGACAACTTTGATGGTTTCATAATTTCAATTATTACTATTATTTGGGACCGGTTCCAATTCTGAAAATCAAAATTTCGAATAATCAGATGTGTCTCAAAAAGTATATATATTAATTAAACAATTATACTAGCATGTTGAACGTGGAATAAAAAGCTATTTTTAGAGAAAATAATAATAAATTTATTTAAAAGGATAACACTTTTCATGTTTAGCGTACGAATTGATGGGTAGAGGGAGAAGACTTATACAATTGGATTTCGAATAGTCCGAGTTTGGATAACTGGAGTTCCAACAATAATTATTTGATAAGTTTTTGAACATAATATTCTATATTACTATATTTAATAAGTTTTTGGTTTGTAAAACAAAGAAGATGATTCATTTTACCAAAGTGGAAACGTTAATACATATTGTCAAACAAGTCTTAAATACTGATTATAACAGATGTTTACTTTATTAATAACTATTTTCGATTAAAAAAATCAATACTGATAATATATTTAAACTCTTATTAAGATAAAAGCTGCTTAAATAAACTGAAAAGTTAAGAATAGACTTTCGAACCCTTAATTTAGTAACAAAAACGATCTGTCTCTTTATCTCTCACGCCGCTGTTGGTATTCTTCTTCTGCTCGATCCCGTGATCAAAATCGCTGACTCGTACGCCATCTCCAGAATAACGAGATACCAACCACGGTCCCGTGCTCCAAGTGGCCCGAGTTCTACAAACGCCCCTTTTTTTCTTGGGTGTATCGTAGACATAAGCCTGAAATCCCTCCGGCCGCTTTTGTTCATAAGGTTTTCCGTTTCGTCAGAAAACAGTTTCGATCCCCAGTTATCAGTTGATGAAACGTGAATCCCACTTCGAGTTGTAATGGGATTGTATGAAAGATCATTCTAGTTTATGGTAGGATAACTCCGTGCATGACTAGAGTACATTAAGTTTGTAGATTGTATTGACGACCACTATATAAGTGCAACCTCTAAAGTTCCCTCTTTACTTGAGTTAGAGTTAAACGTTTCCGGCTGCCTACTTATTTCGTCACTTTAAAGTTGTATAATGTTTAAATGGTTTATTTATTTGTTATGCAGTAATTATTTTAAATTATGTAAAAGATATTAAGGTATATCGATATTCATCTGAAAATTTTATAAAATATAAGTAATTTAAAATTAAACCTTCCTTGACGTTGCATTAAAAAACGTTGGACTCATAGAAAATGTGATGTTATCTGATTTTTTAAAGCTTGCTTATAGTAAGCTGAAAACCTCAAAAGAAACAAGATTTGTAGATATTTTAAATACTTATTTGTGTTACAAAGTCATGACATACCTAATTAAGTTGCTTTGAATGACTCCTCAAGTGTTGACCTTGTCGGTTGAACTCAGTTCATATGTTTGTTTTTTATGAAAAAACATAACAGTTGTGATAGGTAAAATAATCTCTTTCTATGTTTAACTTTTTTCATGTATCTTAACATTATATAAAATTTCATTCAAACGCATAAAACTAACCTTCAGGGTTCTATTTCGATTAGTAAAACATGGTTTATGTTCTAAAAAATTATAATAAGGTATTAGTTGCAAAAACTGCAGTTTAGTGAAAAACAATAAAAAACTAACGTTTTTTTTAAATTAACAACTCATAATAATTGTAACAAATAATTAAAAGTAACTAATAATCAATTGTTTATTAATAATCAACATATTTGCATAGCATAATAAAATATATGGACAAGTTTCATGTGAGCTCGCCATCTGTCAACCTTCCGAAAAGCCCAGGAATGGGCGAAAATGTGTGGTTGTTTTCGCTGAATAAAGTTTTTCTCTTAAATCTCATATTTGTTTAAAAAATCATAATTAAGTTTTATTTTGAGCATATGATCTCAAAATCATTTTTAAATCAAAAAGTAGAATATAATTGAAAAATTTGATTTTCTAAGAAGATTGGTGCATAAAATGTGGAAAAATTCCGATCTAATGCTCAGTAAACGTATATCTTTGTATACATAATCTTACTCATTACCATTGTGTTAAAATTACTTTTATGGTGTGTGCAAAATAATTCGTTTTAAGAGAATAAGTCAAATATCATCCATCCCCTTTATTTTGTAGTGGGATTGACTTTAAAAACTTTAACCAGTTCAGAAACTCTTTCCTATCTCTTTGTATAAGCTTTTTATTTTGTTAGCTGCTAAAAGGTTAGGGGTATTAACGCTCACGATGCCTTGACCTTAAATTGAAAAGAATAAAAAGCGCGGACGAGATGTGCTCTGCTAAGGGATAAAATAAAGAATCGGAAACATCTATGGAAGTGAATAGAATTGCTGGATGATCCGAGTTTATTAGAAAACCCAAACCTATTTTGTGGATAGCAAATTAAACAAATACGCGATTTTTTAATTATTTAATATGTATTTAAAATTGGCTTTGTGTTTATTCAGTGATTAGGGTTACCAAAATACAAATCTACTATAATATAATATAATTGCTGGTTAGCTGTAAATTTTATGTGACGCAAGTGTGGTACAGATGTGAATAAACGCGTTCGACTTCATAATAATCCTATTAGAGGTAAATGTTTTTTTCACCAGCTGTATAGTATCAGAGGTTCAAACAAAGAAGGGTTTAGTTTTTTATTTTTATTTTTTAGGTTTGTTTTTCATATAGTGCGGCAGGAGAGTGTATTATGGTGAAAATATCGGTGAATGTTTATGTAGAATGTATAAGTAGGTAGGCTAAGGTATAGTAGAAAGGATCTACTTAGGTATAGTTTTTAGTATTGTTTCCTTTTTCTTCAATATAAAAGCACATACGTTAACATATTTGTGTTAAAAACAATAATTATAACAACGGTTGAATCAGCACCATCATCACCTCCATCATCATCATCACCTCCATCATCATCACCTCCATCAACATCATCATCTTCATCATCATCACCATCAGCAGCAGCATCACATCATTCATCACCATTATTATTATCATTATCACCATCACCACCATCATCATCATCATTTGAATATTATGATTATTATTATTGTGATTATGATTATGATTATTATGGGGATTATGATTACAATTACTATCATCATGATCATCATCATGATCATCATCATCATCATGTCGTCGTCGTCATCATCATCGTCGTCGTCGTCATCATCGTCATCGTAGTCATCATCATTATCATCATCATCGTCGTCACCATCATCATCACCATTATTATTATTATTATTATTATTATTATTATTATTGCATCAAAACATTTGTTCAGACTATACCTATTCCAGTATTCGTTAATTCCAGTTCGAATATATTTTATTTCTCTTATAACAAACTATCTCTAACTATAAATAACTATTTCTTCCTAGTTTTCTGATATTATTATTGGCTTTGGTCCAAGTTGATGGTCAATAGATTTGTGAAATGTATATTTCTTTACTAAATATTTGTCCAAACAATAAATTTGAGTTGAAATACTGGCTTAAAAAACGTACCAAATCAATATTTCATAATAAAAGAAAATGTGTGAACAACTATATTGTAGGCTCATGTGTCATCAGTTTAAAAATGAAATAAGTACTTTGAATATTATTCTTTCTTTTAGTCAATTTTTAAAACATAGCTATATTCCTCTAGAAAAAAATTCTGTTGATTATCAAAGTGTTGAAAATTTATTTAATTTTTATAGCAATTGACAAGTTGCATGAAACGCGAAATTCATAATATATGTGTTTTTCTAGTACATTAGAAGCTGCATATTCCGAATGTAAGGTTAAATATTCACAAATATGTTTAATTTCAACAAAAAATGCATTTGAAATTTGCCGAAAATGTACGTCACTGAAAACAGCTCTGACGTCAACTGTTATGGTTTTGGCGATGTTTCGATCTATGCTGTAATACACTTTATAAAATAGTAAACCTTACAATTTCTGCGAAACCTCGTTAAAAGAAGAAGGCAATATTATTTGTAACCTGTTCATATCAAGGAAGTTAAACATCTTGTTCCAAGTTTGGTTGTTAGTTAAAATACACACACTAGAGCGCGTATGAGCTATTGCAGAACTATTGACTGTTGGATCTGATCGGAATAGTCGAGTGAAATCAATCAACGTTTGAAGAAATTAACTGGAATGAACATGACATGTTTCTGTAAAATAGCATAACTTTTTTAAGAGTTTGATAAGGATGAAAGCACGTTTCACAGATTCAAAAGCGATACACTGAAACGTGATACGAAATAACACGCCAAGAACAAAAAAAAAGCCAACCGTGACGTCATCTGTTATGCTAAGAGAGGTTAAACAGGAGTGACGCATCATTAACTTTAAAAATGAATTTAAAACTAAATACATCTTTAAAACCAGAAATACTTGAGTTTTAGAGGTTTTTTAATATGCTTAATCGAATAAATATGTTTGTGGAAAACGCAGTAATTGTCCATTAACATTTGAAGCTTTTTTTAATTGTATAATTTTACCCAAAATGTACATACTAGATAAAACTATTATCGTCGTTACCGTAAGTCTTTTTTCAGTTAATAATGTTTAATCAAATCTAATTCTTTGCAAATAATATTTTGCTGCTCATACTGTTTAGAAGGTATTTCCCCTTACTTGTCACTACTTTCTGTTTTATTACTTGAAAATTTAGCTGTTACATTCATTCCAGCTGCAAACCAAACAGAATTAAATACATTTAGGAAGATTTAAATTATTTTTTCCTTTTCTATGAATAAAATTAAGAATAACAGTACCTAAAATTCAGTTTTTTTTTATTCTAATGGAAATGCTTAGTTAAACTAATGAGTCTAAACATAACAGCAAGGTTGAGAACTGTTTTCACGTCCTTTGAAGCACGTAACAGCAAGTGTACTCTTACAATATTGAAATAGCAATACATTCTTTCACAAGTGCTTGTTATTATTAACATTTATTAATAGAAAAGAAATTTCATACACGTGTACCAATCCCACTTCGCTAATCTATGTGCATGCTTTAAGATTAATATTATAATGGACCGTATGTGACGTAGTAAATCTTCTTGACTCTGAGTGCATATAAAATTTAATTTAAATTTGTTGTACTTGGACATTATACATAACTTTGCTCGTTAATTTTTTTATATTGCTTGTAAATTGCAATGCAGTAAAAATAAGAATGTTCTCCTTATTACATTGCCGAATACACCACTGAATAGTTGTTATTCAATATTTTTATGGCTCTAATAAAGCTACTGTTCGTGTGTTTTTCCACAGTCTATTAAAATTAATTGCATTATACCGTTTTTAAATATTTACGCTTCGTTATTATTTTCAATTACCTAATATTAAATATAAGGTAATGAAAGTATTGCGATGAGGTTGAAAATCTAAAATTTATATTTTGTTTTTTTTTATACGGTTTGAAGTGTACTGACTTAAAAAAAGAGATTTTTGGACATTAGTCCGTCTGTCAGACTGTCTGTCTGAAACCACTCTACAGCTCGAGCTAAAATCGATAGAATTCAAATTTGGTATTCGAGTTCTTAGTATCTTTCGGACATTATAATAAAGTTTTTGAAATATCGCAGATAGAGAAATGACAGCTGACATAGAACTTTTTAGGTTTTAAGTGTATTCCAGAAAAACGAAAAGAGCTACGGACTTATAAAACGAGTTAATATTACACGTCAGACGGGACCATTTAGTTTTCAGAAATTTAGCACGTTTAGAACGTAGAGCTAAACTATTACATAAAATACCTATTATTAAGTAGTACTTCGGGGCCCGGATGGCCGAGTGGTTTGGACCATTACGCTAGCAGTCTGCGCGCTGTAACGGGTGTGGGACGTGGGTTTGATTCCCGCCTTCGCCCTGGGTGTATATTCCTTTCTCTGTGACAGTAAAAATTCTTTATGTGTCTTTCTTACTTGACGAAGGCTTCATAAGCGGGTCTCTGATCGAGCACACAAGCCGGAATATATATGTAATAGTAATAGTAGTAGTAAGTGGTAATTCAAAGTAGTGTGATGTTTAACAACGATGTTTATTTTTTTATTATTACTATTTTCCTATTTTTAGGTTCAACATGTTGTGCACTACTCTCGGAAAATCGTCGATGAATTTTTCGAAATAAATGAAGATGAATGAATGGTAAAATAACAATGATAAAAAAATATTAAAATTAAGGTTATTGCGAATTAAACTATGAATTTCTATTTATCAGTATATTTTACCATTTACATTAAACTCAAAGCCATCGAACTATCAAACATCCTGCGTTAGAATCAGCAAGCACGCATCTTTCCCTTTGAGAATCTTAGGTTTCAAAAACATCCATAAACTTTATATTCACTTCAATAAAAACTGTTTTTGATAATTGTATATGAATGCCTTTGTTTCATTCTTGAATGAGTCTCGTGATGGCAACTTTATTTATTTATCCTCGTATTTCCATAGTAACCTTGCACCGGTTTTAAAAAAGTTATTTTTGATCGTAATCGAGACGAGTATAAATTAAATTGAATTCCAGACTGCAATAAATCCAATTTAATGGTCTTATTGAGAAGAGAAGCGGTAACTCTAAAGTTTAACCACTTCCTTTTCATTCTATGCATTCAAAGTATTTTTCGAATAATACGTAGTCGGAGAACTGCTATTTAACCGGATGTTTAGAGATAAGACTATCTAAAATGGATGGCGATTGAACAAACACATTAATTGAAAGTAATTTGTGAATCCATCAAAGCTTTCTTTTTATTTTTTTTTATTTTCTAACATTTGAATATAAATGCTTTTTTGTGATATGCAAAGCACTGCAGATAATTTATAACTTTCATGTACGCGCACACTTTCTTTTTGACCTTAAGTCATGTGCCCACATGGATGAAACTATAGTAAATGTTTTTCTTTCCTTTACATTGATTGAAAGGTAAAAATTATATAATAAGAAAAATAAAAAAACTTTTGACAATATAAATTATTAGTTGACTCATCAACTGAGTTATGTGGCATATTAACAAAGTAATTTGACAAACTTAATAACCAACAACTACAGGGGACCAACTAACACATTAATCAAATTCGCTTTTTATAGAAATGAATTTTGAAATGAAAAAAAACTCAGAATATCCCCCAGCTATTATCCTTTATATTTAAAAAAATATTCATGCTTCATTTCATATTATTGTATAATGAATTATGAAGTTTAAAACACTGAAATGGTTTTATAGTAGAGTGACTGAATAGAACTTCTCAGCTTTTGATTGCATGTAGCAGACGTTTATTTGTTAGTGAAATGACTTAGCCCTAGAATCAATTACAACTTCAGATGTCTTTCAAAAAAGCAATTCCCCTCCCCATTATCATCATGAAACTTTTTCACTTTTAAATCAATTAAAAATATTTTAATCGCTTATGTTAATGACAAAATGTTATGTAAAGGACAAAATACAGCCAGAACTATTATCGCTGTTTATTTATATCGTTTTAAAAATATCCAATTGAATGATGATCGGATCTTGATCAAATTAACACTTTCAGTCCCAGTGATGAAATTTGGCATCATCATGTTTTTGATCATAATTAAAAATAATAATAGGACTGACATCTGTTGTTATTAATAAAAAATTTGCTCTAATAGAAAAAGTTTGAAGAATCAAATGATGTGCTTTTTGATATCATAAATGGCTAAAGACGATCAGAAAAAAAATTCTAAAGTGATGATGCCAAATTGTCATTGGGACTGAAAGGGTTAAGAAAAAAATACCACAACCTATTATTGAATAGCTTTTGGTTAATTTATTTTATTTTTATGGTTTTTAATTCTTTCAAATCTATTATAATAATAAATATCCATATTATTTATTATTTTACCAGAGTTAACCACGTAAAAAATACAAAACTAACAGTTTTAGCTACAAGTTTAATATGGGCGAAACTTGAACTTGATGTTTTTATGACATCAGTTTTTCCTGTAAATTCTTAAGTGTTAAAACCGAATACATAGCATCAAAATATTCGTAACACTTAATTTTTCCATTATTCCACACTAAACCCTGTTTTAAAGACTGAATTTGTAGTTCTTTATGACCCCAAAATCTATTAAAATTTATGTGCTTCCCTGCAAAAAATGCTAGTGTTGTTTTTTTATTTGCAAGCAAGACACAAATTTCAGCTTCCATTTGTTTAAAAATGTGTTTAAATAAAGAATGTATGAGTTAGAGTTTGTAGTGGTATCAGGAAGATATTTGTGTAATTATAATTTTTAATGTCCTTATATAACAGTTAAAACATTTTATAGATATATGAATTTTTTTTTCTACAGGAAGTTAATTTCAGCTAATGTACCAAATAGTTTCTTATTACTTTTGTTTAAAAATATCGAAAATCACCATCAATTCAAAGCTATTTTATCTATGCATTGACTTAAAAATTAATGCAATTTGGAACAGTTTCTAATAAATTATTTTAATTATAGTTATTTTGGAATACTTTATTAACTATAGTTCTTTTTCGCATAATTTTAAGCTTACTTTTGCTTATCCAAAATCAATAGAAATCTAACAACGGAGATTTGGTTAAAGGAACACCTTTGTACTTCAAAAAGGTAAAGATTGATTGAATGTAATCTCAAAACAGCTTTCGTTGAATGCTTTTGTGAACGATCCATTTGGCTTTTACCCAACATTTTTGAAGCAGAAAAACTTAAATTATAGGAAATTCACTTCGACAAAATTTGAAAGTATAGAGTTAGTTTTCAGCAACTCTATTGAAATAAAGAAATAACGTTAGTATGAAGTATTCAATCGATGCAAATCATGTGTTATGTACATTATGCGTACTTGGAAAATCTAATAGTAAAATATTTTTACTTATTGAAGTAGAGGGATTCTGTATCAGTCGACAGAACGCTTTAAAATATATTTGGAAGATAATTAAAAAAAATTCCAATGACCTTTTTTTTATTACCCTTAATATTATAAACCGAAAGTAGAATTTTTTTTAATTTTTTTTACAAGTGAAACAACATATTACTACACTATTACAAAAGTTTTATTAAAAAAATTACTTTGGGAATTTCTGTACGCCCATCCTACTAAATTGTGACAAATAAAAGTGTGTCGACCCAAAAAAATTTTAATTTAATGATATTAACAGACAGCTTATTAGATTTTTGAAAATAAATTATTATTGTTTGAAGAGAGGAATACGATTCAAGCGTCACAAAATTTGGAATGACAAAGAGACACATTGAAATATACAAACCAAACAATTTAAACTTTTCAAATTCCGGATGTTACATTATTTAAGATTGAAATAACAACTAAACAATATTGTTACCCTGTACCCACGTAACAGTAATTCAGCAATTGATTCACGATAAAGATTTTTTTTTCAGACTTTATGCCGTCACTAAAGACATGAAACATGCCTATTCTTGAAGCACACAACCCGGAAATACATGTACCAACCAACTAACCTGCCTATCCTAGCAGTGACAAACAGATCTTTAATTCAGCCAATATGTCTTCGTACTTGTACACTTAATCCCGTAATATCAGTTGAAATTTTATGGGTTGGTAGACATATATTTTCAGGATTGTGTGCTTGGTCACAAGGACCCGCTTATAAACTTTCGTCAAGAAGGACTGAAATTTTATAGACCTTCGTTTTCTTCAAATATCTTTCCAGTTAGTTTATAGTTCATGTAAGGTGACCCGGGGTAATTATTGGTCACGGAAAATCGGGGTCATTATTAGACAGGGCCCAACATTCATAATAAATCATAATTTATTATTGCTTCTAACAAAAGAAAATTTATTAATTGCACATATCCAGCAAAGCTCTGATTAATTATTGGGATTAGATTAGTACTTTTTCTTAAAAATATATTAATAATTAAAAGTGCTTAAAAAATAGTAAAATGGTAAATTTCAACAATGGTAACCGACAGATATATCAAATAGTCATCACGAAATAAATTACTGGTTATAAAATTACATAAATGTGAGAGCTATGGTAAAAGTTTGGTTTTCGTCCAATAATTACCCCGTGTCACCCTACGTTGTTTAAATTAAACGAGTTGTGAATTTAACTGGATGGGTCATTTTAGCGATAACGCAGCGGATCTTAAAAATACAGCCAATTTTTATCTTCTGAATTTTCAAATCTCTTGAACTGTCTGTTAATCTGAATATAAAATCCCCCAAAAAATCATTATATCTTTACTTTACAATGTTTTACATTATTAAGTGGTATGAGTGACAAATTTCATTATTTTAGAACAGTCTACCTATTAACCTTTCGGGTGTTTATTTTACTGAAAATTGGCATCATTTTTTATCCGAACCATAATTTTAGATTAACTAGAAAACCTTAATTTTGTACATAGGAAAACTTTTGAAGAAGTAAAATACAAGGGGAAAAATTGAGAATCAAAATATGTAAAATTAGTCCGTTTGAAAAGAAATTATATTGTCACGACGATAGAATAATAATACTAACATTTGAGGTAACATTGAGGGTTAAACTAACATTTGAGTTTATTAGCGCCAAGCAACTCGCTAGATAGCAGAATAGAGAACTGCCCACTAGTTGGTGGGACTCTGTTTTATACCCACATAGAATGTTCTAGAAACATCTAAATCGAACAACAAAGATAGTTGTAGAATCATCTCGCTTCCAGGAAAATAATAAGTAACATTTTTTTATTAAAATCCCAGTCTCTGGATAACATGATGTGGCTTTGAATCGAACCGAGAACGAACAGATCAGCAGTCCGATCAAGCTGCGGCGTACGATATCAGTTGTTCATTATGCAGCAATATAATAAAACTGAACTTTCGCATTGCTCCATAATACATTATGAAACACAAAGCTGCTAACATTTGCTAAAATTATACGTAAGAAATATTGTAGAATAATACGTAAATTATTGCATTTATTGCACGGCACAAAATTATACGGCAAAAGTTATTTTGTATCGTTGTTTTTATCCATTATTATTTGATGTAATGTATGACCACTTAACTCATTTATAAATCGTGAATATCTTATACTAAATTTGCATAGTAAAAATACAAGTATAAAAAATTTGCAGATGTTTTCACGAATTAAGCAAAATGTTTAAAAAAACAATAAAGATAAATATCAAAAGATAAGGTCCAATTAAACGAATGTCGTCATATTTGCTAACCTAAATAATCTGTTAGTCTTGAATTATATCTTCTTAATTTGTATAAATGTCATAATGCCGAATTAAAAAAAAAGTGACTAAGGGGTTTTCCACTAGACACTTTTAAATTTCATAAAAAGGGTATACTTTCATAATTTATTTTCATTCAATCGCCACCGTTTAACGAAAAGTTCAAACCACCAAGTGAGTTAGTTACTTTAAGAATCAAGCGTTACGATCAATAAACGGCATTTTGGACACATCCCCTTTTTTGCCTGGCGCATGCGCAACAGAGCACCTTACCGAAAAGGTAGCATTCGATTGCTTGACAGTTTGAAGTCTGCTGTCAGAGTTGGCGCTTGGGACGAAAAAGTTAGCGCATGGACGAAAACTGCTCGGAGAGCCCCAAACAACGGGACAAGGGGTCATGGGGTCCTGCGAAAATTGTCATTTCAAAAAAATAGTGTGCGGTGTTTGGTGCGGAGAAATAGTTTATCGTAACTTTTAAATATATTTAATTGATGTTTCTATCGCATGTTCTATAAATGTTTTCTAGATGTTATATGTTCAATCTAAATGTTCAATGTTCGTCTTTTTTTAAAAAGGTAAGTAATGTTTTTTTTTTAACATGTAATGCTTTTTTTTAATATATATATATTGATTTATCTATTTAAAAAATAATGGTGTTTTTAATTCACTTTGATATTAATTCTAACTTTATATTTTGAACTTAATTTTTAACTTTATATTTTGAATTTAAAATAATAAATGAAATTAAATGTATGTCACTGAATGCTATTTAAGAACCAAAGTTGCATACCTTTTTAATTCTACAAATTTGTCTCACTTAAAAATATATTATTAAAATGACAAGTGTTAAATGTAATTACATATTCAAATATTTTTCTCAAGTTACCAAAGTAAATCTTTGTAAACTTGTTTTAAAAGACAATATTTTTTTTTCACTTGTGCAACAAGTATAGAATCAAGATTCTTTCAAAACTTAACGCAAATTTCTATCTTTAAATATACATTTCCGATAAATAATTGGGAAAGTAGAATGATAAAATTTTACAAATAATAGGGTTCAATTTTGAGCGGGGAAATGTAGCTTATTTTTAAACTTTGCCTTTTAAACAATAAATAGATTAAATGTGTATCCTATGTGTTTAACTGATGACAAACAACCTCATAATTTAAGGAATACTTTCCCAGATACACTATATAAAAATCCTGTAATTTATAAGCACAGGTGATGGTACAAGGGCTGACATCGCTCTGTGCTGTCAAATTTACATGTGATGTAAATTCATTGTGCTTTACCGGCCAAAATTTTTGTATCGCTGGCGGTATTTGCATGTACATATCTTCTCTGTTTAAATGCTAGTGTAGTAAAATGTTCATGTGACTCTTTACGCCATGAAAACATCAATGTGCCGTAAAACTAATATAAAAGCACATGATGTAATAAAAAATAACTGCAATATGTTATTTCATTTTAGAGTTTATTTGCAGTGTGCTTTTCATATGAAAGTAATAACGTAAGTTAACGAATCAAAAAGAGTTTAAAAAAGACACTAAAACGACAAAAATATGTATTTAACTACAAAATCCATTTTTGAGGTTAATTTATTGGTTTTAGTTTTAATAACTTGTTACGTAAAAACATGTTTACTTAACAATCAGATAACATAATCTGATGAATGCATGACTGCAGCTAATTATCCTAAGTCATAAGAGATCGGTGAAATGAGTTGGCGTATTTTCCAAACCAGAAACTTTTAAATATTTTTATAGTTAAGTCATGCTAAGGCAATTCATTTCCTTGATATAACGTTTGGAAAGGATATACTTAGAACTAAGCATTGGAAAACATAAATGTGGGTAGATATGAATGGCAAATCAAGTCAGTTTG
The DNA here is from genome assembly GCA_019343175.1 of Oedothorax gibbosus. Lineage (NCBI taxonomy): Eukaryota > Metazoa > Arthropoda > Arachnida > Araneae > Linyphiidae > Oedothorax > Oedothorax gibbosus. The sequence continues at coordinate 238,780 of JAFNEN010000455.1, read as the reverse complement.
ACTCAACGATTTAGCGGGATTTTTTTTAAAAAATAGTTACGCTTCATTTGGATACTTATTTTTTATTGCATTGATATTAAAGAAAAGTCAATGTGCATATTAAAACAATATTTAAGAAAATTATATTTTTAATTACATTTTTACACGATAGTTTTTCCCCAAAGGAAACAATATGTTCCACAATATTGGAGATCTTTTCGACAATTGACGATTTTATATTTAATTCAAGCAATATTTTTTTAATTATATAGATATGGTCTACATTATTCAGGTCGTTGTATGCTCGATGTTAAATTTTCGTTAAAATACAACTATAGAGTAGATTTACAGAAAATATGTAGAAACATTTGGAGGGCTCAGAATACAAGTGAGCTAAGTACATAAAAAGCTTTTTTTTGTGCTATAGAGGTTAAAAGTTAAAGCTTTGTATCAAAATTACTTCTAAACATTTTTTAAAATGCTGCTGCCCTAGCGGATATTATCTTAACTAGCACTTTATTTTATAGTTTCACTAAAATTCAGCATAGATAGTGCATGCAATTGCGCTGTTAACTCGAAAATGACATAAAGTTGACTTTTTCACTTGCATTATGAATCCTCCATTTCAAAGATGAGATTGTTTAGTTCGATTTAGTTAGAGAGTATTTTTAAAGAAGTATGATTCATCTGAATGCCCCTTTATTGCAAAATCTGCTTAAATATTTGGTTCTTAACTTATCTCATTTAGATCTTTGGATTTGAAAGGGTTTTTTTTGTTATAAATTCTGGCCATTTAACTGAACTTTCTTGAATGTGCTATTATCCTGAGCTATCAAATGTTAACTTTATTATAATGGCTTTAGTTCCTTTAAATGTGTTATAATATATTCTGAAGATTAAGTGGTTGTAGATATCGAGTGAAACATTAAATGAATAGCTAATATACACACTAGCAAAGAGATAAGCCAAATCATTGCTCTGGATCAGCTAGTACATAAAAAATCCTCAACTTTAGGGTGCGTGTTCACTATTGTATATTAAATATACAATTGTATATTAAATATACTACAGCTTATTTTTTTTTTAAAATCAAATGCTATTTCAAGAAAAATATTATTAGTTGGATTATTTGGGCTGTATACGTTGGATTATGGCAATAAAATACTTAAAAAGATTTCTTAAAAAGATTTTTAATAGAAAAAAAGTTGTTCCTTGGGGACAAAAATGAGCAAAAACATTTGAAAGATATCTAAGTTATTTTTTAAAAAAATTACTGTAGTAGTAAAAAGTTTTTAAAAAAGTTTTTGAAAAGAAAAATTATTACCATTTTAATTGTTTGATTTTAGTCTATCTTGTTACAGACTGTACCACAGTATGAACCTTCTTACATTACGATAATCTGTTTCGACACTTGAAAAGCGTTTTTTTAGCTTGACAAATTAAATTTAGAACTTAAAAAAGTACGGAAGTAAAAACTGTAACGTAAAAAAATAATTATTGCGGAGCAATAACTAACAATTTTTATATGAATGCTTAGATACCTTATTATATTTCATGAATAAGTTACATATATAATACATTTTTATGTAATATTATTATTCAGAACAATTAAAAATAATATACAGGTGCCATTATTATTGAACATGTTGTCTTAATTGATATATTTAACATTCATAAAGGGCAAGATAAAAAATATTTTTTTCAAAAAAGGTAGACATTATAATATTCATATGACAAGCTTATTTTTTTTCTATAATTTTTTATGGTTTGAATTTAATAGCCAGTTAATTATGTTAACATACTCATCTAAGACATAAAAGAATTAATTTTCCTATAATTTGGTTAAACAGTCAAAATTCGATTTATTTGACACAAAGTGCTATTTTCCTATTTTTAGTTATGTTAAAAAAATTTAAAGCTCAGTTTAATTATGTACTAAGTTTACAATAGTTAAACCCATATTTTTATGTTCGATATTGTACTCATTTAATTACTCAGAATCCCAAATTCAGTCAAGATAATTCGAGAGTTCGAATTTTACACACAAATTCTTTCAATTATATTATTTACGATATTCAAATAATTATGTAATTCTTAAACATAAATTTATCTGCATTGGGTTTTTTAACATTAAAGTTATGCTTGTTTTCTAAAAGTAGTTTTTATAATTTAACACCTTTATGAACAACAATATCAACATTTATCGCAAACAGTAATTTTCAATCGGCTATTCTTTGCCTTCTTTCTATTTGTTTTAATTTGAAATAGTTAAGAAAATAGAAAAGTAGGTATTGACACGAAGAAGTTGTCCGTTTGTCTGTCTGTCCGTCCGTACACCCTTTCCAAAATCGGTTCTATCCGTCGGATCTTAATTTTTTTTGTTAGAAATGTATGACCTCAGAATTCTATATTTTATACTTATTCTGTCGGTCAGCACGTCCAGATGGACATCTGTGTACATATTTGTTGGCGAATTATCCATGCAATTATGATTGAATTAGAAGTTTTAGTCATTTTTTTCGTTGTTGCCAACATGAAAAACTTTATTTATTTGAAAATAATATTTAAAGGGGAAATTATTTTTGTCTTATGAATAACGGCATAAATTGTAGCACAATGCGATTCTTTAATTGTTTATTTATTTGTTATTGTTCATTTATTGTGTTTATTTGTTTAATAAGAAATCGGCAAAGCATTCCGTGCTAAAGCAAAGCTGATTATTTTTAATTTACATTTCTTCATTTATTTATGCAATTATGGAGTGATTCATTGTTTTGTTATTGTTCAATATTTCGAAAATACCAGGTTTTTATAAATTTTATGTCGTACTAATTTATGAATAAGGAGCTCACATCAAGCAAGACATTTGCGACATTTTCCAAACGTGCTAAATGTCGCCTGAACACATGCTAGGATTTGCCAAAGTAATTTTACACCATTATTCCTTCAAACTACAAATAAATTTTTTAAACAAGGAAGAATATTAATTTATTTTGCGAAAGAAAATTAGCAGTCAATTTTGGGTTTAAAAGTCTAAATTACAACTAAATGGCTGTGTTTGACTTCTTTTTTTCCTATGGTGTATAAATCCTGCTTGGAAGCGATTCTATTAGACAATTACGGTTACAATATACTTGTTTTCCGTTTAGAATTTCAGTGAGTATTTTAAATAACAGGAAATTAGGTTATTTAAATTCTTTTAGAAATTTTTGATGTTATCCGATGTGCTTTGGTAAGGTTAATGTATTACTTATCCGATATTGTTTTTTGTTCTAAAGGGTTTTATGCTTCCCCAATTGTAAGAAAATAGTATTTGTAAGGTATTGTAATATCAATAAAATATTTTTCTAACTTCATTGCGAATAACTGTATAAATATGTGAGCATGTAAATATGGAAAGATGGGTTGTGTTTCATCACAGGATTTGAATATTCAGTTCTCTTAAAATAATATTGCCATGTGGTTATAAGTTCATTAAAATTATTTTCATTGCTTTTGTCTTTAATACACTTTCTTGTATTTTCTGGTATTTTCAAAGCTTGAACTATGGCTGTTAATCCTACAGTAATTAATACTGCATTGTAACGAAACATATTTATGAATCTTTTTTTTAAGATATTTTCTAAGCAAGAGGACGTACATTTATTTCGTTACATAAAATGCGTTTGATTTCTGTTACTTAAAATGCATGATATCATTCGTCTTGTCTTTTGAAACTATTTAATGTAATATTTAAATTTATTTATCAACTGCATTTTAAAGCCAATAACACAACAATTGTCAAAAGTGTAAAAATGGTTAAATGAAACAATTTCCTTTTTTCACGCTAGTATTCGGTGATTATTTTTGTTTCAATTTCTTGACTACGAGAAAATATTATGTACGTGTGTTTGTGCACATGCAATTTATGGTATCTTAAAAAAAACTTATTGCTTTATTTTTGTTAAATACCCAGTTTACGTTGCAGAAGAGTTAAACACATTTTCAAAACTAGAATTTTTTTTCAAAGATAATTCGAAATTATCTGAAAACAAACTGCTTTTACTCAAAACTGATTTTTTTTATTGTGATTTTGACAGTTGTTATAAATTACGAGGTACCTCGTCAATAGCTCTCGTGTAAGTTAGTGCAATTTTATTGGGGTTGTTTCACGTCGTAGATGGCAACAGCTCCAACTGTTTGTTTTCATTTGTTGTCTGGATTTACTTTTGTTTTGGTATTCGAAAATGAGTTTTCTAAAAATCTTTTACTTATTAAATTTTTTAAATGTCAACTTATTGCTGTGCTGTTGATTGTTCATAACATTTGTTAAAGATAGCTTGCATAGAAAGAAAAGTTTATTATCATCTGTATCGGTCATTTTGAGAGTGAAACCGGAGCAACCAATTAAATCACAGTACAAGACAAATGAAAACAAGTGCGTTGCATCACCTGAAACATTCCCATTCAGCCAAAGCAATGTTTATCGTGTTGTCTTCAACTGAAAAAATAGAAAATTTTACATACTAATATAATTTAAGAGCTTAGTAGAAGAACGTGCTAAGTGACATTTAAAACAAAAATTAGATTTTTTGTGTTAATGAACATGTTATTCCCTCATTTAAATATAGCAAGATTCTCCCTTGTCAAAAAATTTCAGTTAAGTACATTTTTTACCTTTTGTAAGTGACGCTTTTTACGTATCTAAGTTTAAACGAAAACCTTTAACCCTTTCAGTCCCAATGATGCCATTTGGCATCATCACTTTAGAATTTTTTTCCGATTGTCTATAGCCGTTTAATACCCAAAAGCACATCATTCGATTCTTCAAACTTTTTTCAATTAGAAAATATTTTACATTAATCTCAAAAGATGTCGGCACCATTATTTTTTTTAATTAGAAAATAGATAACTTGCGTTTCTCTTCATTTTTGAAAAGTTGACTTAATTAAAACATTACTTTAATTATTTGGGTTGAAATAATTACTAAAAACATATTAAAAATATGTTTAGATACTCTTAAATATATAAATAGACCTTTATTTTTTTAAATAGTTTTTTTCTATCATTGTTTCTTGTTGTTTTCTATCATTGAAAAGTCATGATTCCAAATGGCATCATTGGGACTTGCTGGGTAACTCAACCCTTATTGGCGACTTTGCTGTTGTGTTGACATATTCGTGCATGCTTTCTCAAAATTTATTTTTTTCAACTTAGAAATTTATCCTAACTTAAATTTATGCTTATTATAAACGATTCCTATTGGTGGGAATTTATAAATTTGTCGTCATTCATTAGCATATTCACTGGATAAGGTAGTGTATAGGCTAATGAATGCCGATTTTTCTGACGTTGAACTTGTAAACTCGAATGTAGCACTGGAAACAACTGTCAAAAATGTGAATAATGAAAGTACAGGTGATGCTGCAGTTATGAACGGGTTGTTGACAGGGCCGTAACTTTAACTTTTTTAATGGGGGGGAGGGGGGGAATTTATGTAAAATAGTGATGTTTGTATTAATTTAATCTTCAATAACTAACTGTACTACCCTATTATAATATTTAATTACATGAGATGCATACTTTTTGTGTTAAATTTAATTTTTTTTGTATAATTGCAAATTTTTTTAAAGTAATAAAAACTTAAATAATTGCTTTTTAATAAGTTTCATGCTTCCAATAGAATATGACCGTGTTTTCTGTTACACTACTTAAGTCATTTGGCATCATTTCAAAAAAACAATAATAAAATTTTAAAAAAAAATTCTTATGCAAATCTTATCTAATACCTAAAATGAGCTTCTTTTTTGTAAATATCAGAAGTTTCTGTAGTATAGTAACTTTTTTGGGACTGAAAGGGTTAAAAATCATTTTCTCAGTTTTACCTTTTTTTTCACTTAGCAGGGTCTTCCACTGAGCTCTTTAATTGTTAATAAAACTAATACACTGTTTTTTATGCTTTTTAATAATGAGTAGTTATTGTTTAAATATTAAAAAAAGGTTTTCATCATTTAATTTCAAAAAATATTTGGAATTTGTCTGTCCTAAAATTTGTTTTAAATATTCTTCGATTTACTACTACATAATAAATGCATAGAATATTCAATGTAAAAAATTCCCGAACCGTTTACAGGTTTTTGAGGTAATTTTAAAACAAAAGCTTCACCAGATTTTTTTTGTAGGAGAGTATCTAGTTGAATTGACTGAAGTATACAATTGAAGTACTTTAAACTGAATTAAGTACTACTTTATTAGCAATAAATTTTATCAATGGAAGTCTCACTTCTCAGTATTTTTCTACTTCTCACACAGTATATTTCAAATAAATGCTTCTAAGAAAAAACCAAAACCATTTGGTCTACCAAATGCTCAACGTTTAAGTATGTAGGCTATTGGAGATTTATAAACATTAGTTTCATAATAGTTGCCACTGTTTAGTTTGGTTTATTTAAAAGTGCTTTATTTTACTAAACATGAATGAATGTAATAATTTCAACTGGCTTCACTGTAAAAAAAACGTCTGTTGTTTTTAAAGAAAAAAATTGTGAGCTGATGTGCCACAAAAATCACCGTATAATTTCAAAAAAAATCTTAATTTTATATGAACAATTTGTAATTTTAACGCAAAAACTGTTTTTTAACAGGAAAATTGTGAAGAAAAACAAACTATTGCCTCCCCCGGGGCTAAATAGAGCCCCTGGTCATCCCAGTGAGAAGCGGGGATATCGACCACAATTTAACCTAGGAATAATAAACGGCTGAATCCTGGCTTGGACCACGGACCTCTAGATCCCCAGTTCAACACTCTTCCATTGAGCTATTTTGTCACATAGAATTTCAACAAACAATTCAAATACTCGTTCGGTTGCAGACAAGTACTCTTTTTACTCAGTTAAAAACAGATTTTTCTTTTACTTTAAGTAGCATATTTTTACCATAAAAAAGAAATTTAAAGAATAATAACCGTATTTTTCTGTCAAATATCTTATTTTTTTCTGTAAAGCTTACAAATTATTTCTGTGTACGAGAATAACTACCTAGTTTTGCAAAAAAAAAATTAAATTGTCATTTATATACGATCCCTTTTCATAAATTACATCATAACATTTATTTTCCTATCTATTATCTACCATTTTGAGAAAAGAGAAAAATGAAAGAGCGAGCAATTACGCTCTGTGGTCGACAGATGAATCAACATGTTATCAATCGGAATGACAAGTCACTGGACTTCCCGGACAAAATAAACACGATTACTTTTTATCTGATTTTATTTATATTTAACATGCTTATTATAATAGGATCGAATTCTATTTCTAGAATAGTTATATTAATCATGTAGTTACACAGATTTTGAGCAGATTAAATAACAAAATGTTAGATCTACTACAAATACAGTCGGGTTTTTTTTTGTTTTGATACTTTTTAAAAATTTACTTTTCAGCTTTGAAAAATGCGTTTTATTAAACGATGGTTTTAAAATTGCTGTCAAAATTGAACTGCATAGTTTTTCTAAAAAGGTTAAATTTCCTTTATTATCCAACAGGGTAATATATTATAGTTGGATTCCAAATTAAGTTCACTGAGTGATAAAATAGTCAATATCTGCTTAATTGTGTATGGTCACGATTTTCTCAATATATGAAATAAATGGAAAATATGTGTCGAATATAAATTATTTCGAAGATAGATTTCAATAAAGATTGACTCGAATCGAAAAGCGGCAACTGGACATATACATTATATTTTATTGTTTTCTAAGTATAGTAGGTTTTTCTTCAAAATACAGGTGAAGAAGAAGAATTGAGTTTCTTATCCTATTCTAAAAAAAAATTGGTTTTAACTATAGTTCATATCATTCGAATTTTTGTTTCGTTCAAATTAAGCATACTTTGCTGGTAATGGTAAAGTTCTCTCAATAATTGATATAGAAATTAGGTTTGAGTTAAATTTGGAAAGCAAAAATGTGGAATTCTATAAGCAAAAAAAAAATGTTATGTACTATTGTGCAAATTTTTTTTATTTTATTTAATTGCTTAATAACCATTCGGACATTTCTTTGTAGTAGTTAGTATTCAAACTGTACAAAAGTTATCAAAAAAAATGTAAAGCAGAATATTTTTGATTACTTACAAAAATAAGTTGAATACTTAACAAACGAAACACCTCTTCATCACTTTTGTGCAGGATTAATTTAATTAATGAATGCATCCCTTTTTGACTGTATGATTACATTGAAAATTTTAGACTTTTTGTGCAATAATAAAAACACAGCATTAGTCACATTCATATTCATTTATTTAACGTAGTACAAATTTGTGCACGTTGTTATTAAATCATAAGATGTTTCAATTTTCAGCAACAACTATTGGTTACATAATACTTATAGTAATTAAATATTTCAAAATTCTTATAGGTAAAGGAAAATTCTAAGAGGAAAAGGAGATTCAACTAAAAAGAAAAAGATGCCGTTCTTCACTAAGGGAAACAAAGGTAAATCTATGATCCACTTTAACAATGAGCAATACAAAATTGTCATTTATAGACCGAGTAAATTAAAGAATTGTACCATTTTCTAAAGTAATAACCATTTATGTTTTTAATATAAATCTCCTTTTGTAATACTGCTCAAGATTATATAATTTTGGTGACAATAATATTGACTACACAAGGAAACTGTTATTTTAAACAGTTGCTCCATTGTTAGTCACGCGAAATACTAGATAATGCATATATTAGAGGATAAATTTCAATTGCATCACGTTTATGCTAAAAGTAAAATTTAAATGCAGAAAAATGACATGCTTTATTTATTACTAAAATGCATAGAATTGGAAATAAATATTTTACAACTTTAAATAATAATATTTTGATGAAATAATTAATATTTAAAATCTTATGCATAAAAATGCTTCAATTATGTTTTTTGCAAAAGATTTTTTATTTAAAATACATTTTTGTGCCGCTGCTCATAATACTTATAAATTCTTCTTCGAGATTAAACATAAACTTATGTTTTCAAGTGTAACGATGTAGTACGGTTAAAAATTTACTTTGTTCACTTTCAAAATCATTCCGTTTCAATACACTAATATTTAAATGTTGATTTCCTTGACTAAGTACGTTAAATGTAAAAACGAAGAGGAAATTATTATAAACCAGCAATTTCCGATTGTTTTCCGTGAAATTGAACGTTATGCTTCCTTTGTGACCAAAATAGTCTCCAAACCGTTCCGGTGTTTACTTTTAGTTTGTATAATATTTGCTGATATTGAAGTTTCTAAATATACCCATTTTTGTTAATGGTCTGTCTGATATTGGTAAACAGACTTTTCAGTACAAATTGTTATTGTATTTCTTTTGTAAAAGTGCACACAGACTCGAATAATTTTCTTGGTTTAACATTTTACAAATTCTTTTGTATAAATGTTTGATGTTCATACAATGATTAAAGGTTAATGGTTAGTTATTTTAATCTGTTTAAATATTTGTCTGTTATTATTACAATTAGTAAGATTTGTAGTTGACTGAAAGCAGTATTTAACATTTAAAAGTTTCATTGAATTGGGTAACGACAATTTTGCATTAAAAAATAAAACGTTTTGAAGAAATAATAATGTTGATTTAATAAAATAAAGATATAAAAGTAGATTATATACAAATTTATATTTATAATCTGAATTGATGAACATGTAGTGTTTCTGCACGTTTATAGTCAAAAAATCTTAAATAATTATGTTAAAACAAATAATGGTAAGATAGAAAGCCTGTAACTTTCCGACATATTTTTACAGTGTGTGTAAGAAAACTTTTAATAAAATTATAGTTTAAGTAGTCAATGTTGAATGGACTTTTTGAACCCACTAGTAGCAGCTTTTCTAAGATTTTCGCTTCTAATAAAAACTAATTGTAGGTTTCCATTTCCATAAAACTGGTTTCCACCAGTTGTATGAAGAAACGTTACACCAAGTAAAAAAATCGTAGCGTAAGGTGCAATTATGTTTTTAAAACTATTTTTTTATCCTTAACACACATTTTATCGTTATCAACTTAAATCGGGAATTTAAGAATCATTTCTGCACACTTTTACAAAATTATACATCCTCTAAAAATCCAGTTTTGTAATATTATTCTAGAAATTTATGGAGTAACATTACACAAAATTTATGAGGAGTAATTTTACAAAAATTATGAGTTTAGTCCTTAAAATCGATGGTAATAAGTACTACCTGCAGTTTTACAAAGTAAGGTTTTACTAAATTTATTGTTTTTTTATACACCATTTGTCCACAAAGCATGTATTAAGGAAGTACAATGCATTAAAATAGTCAGTATTGTTTATTCAGCCCATATGTGTAATATATTTAAATATTTAATTTTGAGTATTGTATGACCTATTAAAAGATAATAATAATAATAAAAATTGTGCATAAGTTTTGGCGCCACATTGTAAAACTTTTAAGTAACCTGTAGTAACGTTATTCCCTTAAACTGGTGAAAACTATTTCTATTGAAAGAGTAACCTATAGGTATTTTTGGTATGATAAAAGAATAAATGTGAATGTCTGTACACGAGTTGGTTCACTAAGTACTTAAATATAATTTTAAAGGTTTGTTTGTGCACACTGTAAGAATTTGTTTAACGGAGTAAACGTTTCACTAAATTCGTGGTGTAACGTACTCCACAAAATCGCTTGACCCTTCTTTCGTTTTTGAGGAGTAATCTTAATTTATGAATGCTGCCATAGATTTTCAGGAGTAACGTCCCTCCAAAGTTTTACATTTCACATAAAATCCTTTTTAAAAGAAGTCCAGCTATAGGATTGCTTGGAGTAATTGGTAGACAGAAAAGAAACTTTTCCCATATCTAACTAGTGATATGTCGATTTTTTCCCAAGAGAGCATCCCTATTGCTAGATTTAAAAAACATTTTTTTATTTTAATTTAATAACTATCATAATTTTTTTTTAAAAATTGTTATGTTGTTAATCTAACAAGTGGAATAATTAGTAGCTAGCGTTGGTCATTTAAAACACTCATTTTAATTTAGTTTATTATTTAGAAAATCCCTCCAGACCAATCCCTTCTACTCATATTATCTTAATCATGATTATGGAGTTTTAGAAAATGGTTGAGACACAACAATGAATAATTTTTAAAGTATTTCAATGTGATTAATTATAGTTTGATATATATAATATATGTATATGTAATAAATGTATATATAAAAATAATAAATTATGATATATATATAATAAATAATATAATTAATGATAGTTTTTCAGAAAAATCGTCTGAAGATTATATTTTAGATTGCATTGCATTATAGAAAAAATAAAGATTCTCTTACTGTATTCCAACTATTCCACAAATTCATTTAATATTTCTTCCAATCGCTAGTGTATTTCTTCTATTAAAATTTTGAATATTACAGCATTTACAACTCAAAAAGTCATAGTTGTCCGATAGGTCACTTTTTCGCGTACGGTGCGAAATTGTTTCGTCAGAATAACAATTAAATATTTTTCTTATTATTGATGTGTGATGCTTTCTATGAGTTAGAACAATATAAAAGATAAAAAGAAGCTTCGACGCTTATATGCAAACTAATAAAAATGAGATTTTTATTGAAATAGTACATCTTCACACGTAAACCGTTTACATAATTTGTACTTTTTACATTTTCTTTGGATGTTTACTAAAAAAAATCATGGCTGATATTCTAATGTTCTTGAACAATTCCATTGATTTACCATTTGACTTAATGAAAAACCATTCAGAAGATACCAAAATTAGGATGGGCCCATTAATTTTTAAAAATGTTTTCTCTTACAGGCCATCAAAACAAATCATAGGCAACCTAATCCGGTATTTCATCTTGAAATCAATTAACAAACATAACTAATATATTTTTCAATGTCAGTAACAGTTATTCCGTTAAAAGTGTTTATACTTCTTTATTACAAACTATACCCAAAAATGTGTTGATTAAAATGGTTAGTGTATTGAAATTAACTCATAAACTTTCATCGAAATGCTACCCTAAAAACAATTGTATGTGTGTTACTTCATAACTTCATACTCTGGCTGTAAATTACCCTTTCTCCTAGTCTTGTAAACTAAAATCATTACGGTGGACTAAATATATTATGCAAACAATTTTTAAAAAAAGCTCTAGGAAGAACTTGGTTTACGTGAAAATGGAGTAATTATGAATATATTAAATTTATTCAAACCTCCTTCAGATCACTTAAATTAAACCGTTGCCAATCAAAGTGTTTTTGTTATGTTTATAAGCTAAAACGGCAAAGAATAGTTTTACCCTCAAAATTTATTTTAACTTCTTCAATTTTCACATGGGGGTGGGCGAGTTCCAATTAAAGACTTAAGATTGATTTGATTTCACAAAAGTATTTTAATAATACTTAAAAGTTTGTTTAGATCGTTTCCCAAAGAACAAATGTCTACTAATAACCCAAATCAAATATTTTTTCAAAGTGTTTTTTTTTATTCTAAAAACATTGTTGTTTTAAGGTCAGGTAACAATATTAGCAAAATTATGTACCCTATTTTTCATGCATTATCTCATTACCCGATTATTTCATGGATGTATTGTTTTTTTCTATCATATAAAAGAAAATATCTATCCATTAGCCCACTCTAAACATATCATTCTTACCAAAACTTCTCAATTTACAGCTATTTTATACTGAAACTTTCCTTGTAACTATCATGTACACAATCAACAGCTAAATTCAAGTTAACCATCAACGGATCATCAATGGTCTTGTTAATTTGTTAAGTGCCCGAAGCTACGATTCACAGTACATTTAATCTTCTACTAATAGCTGATTCGTCATTAGTCGAAGCATGTTGCTTAGTATCATAGATTTGAATGGAGAGCATTCAATGTTTGGAAACTACTCGAACTGATAATTCTCATGAACATGAGAGCATAAGCCTGTTTAATTTGAATATGTTTGCTATGAATTACAAATTATAAAAACCACAAGTTGGATTTTGAATGTTAATTTGCGAACTTGAATACATCTAACTTAACAAACATTTGTTAGAATTTATTGAAAGGCTATAAAATTTAATTTTGACTTTAAATACGAGCAGATATTTAATGAAATTTCATTAAAATATAATTAAGTATAAAATATAAAATTAGTTGAACAGTTAGACATTTGATACGGAATTCTTTTTTAGATTTCTTCAGTTACATTTTATCTAAAAGTTATCATGCGCCGGCGGGAAGTGGTTAGTAAAGCGTCTTACATCTGAAGATACCTTCGGGGGTTCTGACATTGCCATGGAAATCCTTTAAACGGATCATGCTGAGCCAAACAAAAGTCCGCCAATAAATAACACCGATTATGTGGGACTGGTGCACGTTAAATCGGTTGTGGTCTGAATTCCTGACACCTCTTACGATGTCACTATATGATTAAGTTAGGTGCAACTCTGGTGTCGGGTTCATCACTCGCGGTTCTTAATCACGATATTTGTTACCAATAGCTCACGTGCAGCTCTAAAGAGACGTTAACTCAGTCAAACCAAACTACAGGTTATCATAGTCAATGTTATAAAATATTCTAAGAAACGTAAAACATTTTACTAACACTCACCAAAAAATATTCATTCTTAAAATAAGACGTAGATTTTTTCTATAAAATAATCTACGTCTCAATATTCGTTTTTCAATTTTGGGATTTTTAGGACAAAGAACAATATTAGCAAAATTGTGTATCCTATTTTTTATCATCTCAATACCCAATTATTTTTTGCATATCAAATAAAATATCTATCCAAGTGCCCCACTCTAAACACATGTTGTCATTGTGACCAAGAAAATCATATAGAGCACGTATGACGTATGTATACCAAATTGTGAAGTACGTTTACATTCTGTGCTATTTTGTGCCTTTTGTAATTTTGTATTGATAGATTGAATGTGCAAAAATAAATCGAATTGCTTAAATAATCAAATAAACTTTTAAAGCATTAAAAAATAAAAACATTTCTTTAAAAGTTACAGAACAGCTCTTAAAGTGAGGGATATCAAAATATATTTCATCTAAACTTAAACATCGCCTTACATCCCAAGTTATTCTCTTTCTATTTGCCCTGACGAAAACCCAAACACTAGGAAAAGCATCAACAATTACTAACTTTCAAACCCGTCACACAATCGATTCCAGATATAACTCACCCTGACTTTCTTTCGAGAAAAAGTAAACCAGGGAAAACAGTCGCTCCAAGAATCATCTAGTTTGGTGCAGCGTCACAGGGAGCAGAGTTGGTTTCACAAAACATTAATCGAGTTATTTGTTAAATTCTTGAATAATGTTATTATTGATTACGTAGTGGTATGTTAGTGATGTTGCATTTTTAAAATGCAATTTTTCTTGTAACTAAATTTGTCCTACATAAATTGTTCAGTGCAATGGTAGGGGTAGGGTAGGGTAGGGGGTAGGTACATATATATTCCGGCTTGTGTGCTTAATCAGAGACCCGCTTATATAAGCCTTCGTCAAGTAAGACAGACACAGAAAGAATTTTTCCTGTCACAGAGAAAGAAAAGTACACCCAGGGCGAAGGCGGGAATCGAACCGGTACCCGTTACAGCGCGCAGACTGGTAGCGCAATGGTCCAAACCACCCGGCCATCCGGGCTCCAGTGCAATGGTGCTCATGTTTCTTATATTTCGTTTATTTAAATAAACTTAAGCAAAACGCTCATTTTTGCCATTTTCTTGCCAATCGTCGTTAATGAGTTAGAGCAAACATCGCACGCCCAAAGCTGGATGAAAATTATCAAGTTTCAATATTCTCTTGGGTTAAAACCACGCAAAAATTAGTTAATAAACGCGCCGCATATGCAATGCTGAGGTGTTTTAAGATGTTCTACTGATGATACTAGATTCTCACAGAGAATAATACAGAACTTTTGACTCAGTAAAAGTATCAGTCGACTCATTAACTGAGTTATTTGATACACCAACATAGTAATTTGACTTGTCTACAAACAGAGAAAATACTATTGGTCAACTAAATCTTACTCGGCTAACGAGTATATGTAACTGTGTCTAAAATGGCAATGAGTCAAATTACAATAACATGATTTTATTAAATGAAAGTTATTCGAAACGAACTAAAATGTTTGAAGAAACCGGAGAGGGCTAAATGTCTTAGATACAAAAAAATATAGATCACGTAAGTCAGCGTTTAGAAAACGGACTGGTTAGAACAGTCAAAAGAATCGAAGGCATATCTCCTTTTATAAAGAATGGTTTTGTTACGCTAGCAAAAATCTTAACTAATTTGTAGATTCTAACAAGAGGTCATTGAGTAGTGAATAAAGTGTTGATTATCATAGTCGAGAGGTGGCACAATGTAATCTTGCTTCAGAGGGGAGTTTGACTTACGGAATTAAACACAAAATTTCATTTGACGAATCACTTGACGCGTTACCAATTTCCCTCCTTAATTTTATTACACCAACTTAGACAAGCCTTTGAGGAGTTTTATTTGTCCCTCATGCAAATTGACTCATCTAATGAGTAGCCTGACTAGCTTGGTTAGTTAGTTTCGACTCGTGAAAGTTAGTCAGTGGTATGCAGTCTGCTGAATTAATTTGGCTAGTAACGTGTACTCGTCTATTTTTCGGTTTGTTGATGCCTACTCAGATAGTCGTAATTACCAATTCAAGTTTTGTTATAACGAGCTCTAAATAAATTATAAAAATAAACAGCTCGAAATGTAATGATACCACAAATCCTTGGGTTTTTTTTTGTAATATTTAATTTTTGTTAATGATACCTATTTAGCCTTTATTTTAATACTTAGCTAAATAAACTTCAAATGACGCTGACATTCATTACTTGGATTTTCATTAAAACTTGTAAATTTAAACTCTTAGCCAGTTACTTTCATGTCAAACTAAAACAACGCTTGTGAAAGAGAGTTAAGGAGTACAAAACACTCAATCAACTTTCATTGTTTCGGTTTCTTGACACGTTTCTCTTTATGAACGTGCTCAGATTGTAATTGACGGCATGAATTGAAAATGGCTTTATTTCATTTTTCTACTTAGTAAAGGATATATTCAGGTGAATTATATATATATATATAATATTAATATATATAATTATATATATATATATATAATATATATATATATATATATATATATATATATATATATATATATAATTATTATATATATATATATATATATATATATATATATATATATATATATATATAATAATATATATACATATATATAATATATATATATATATATATATATATATATATATATATATATATATATATATATATATATATATATATATATATATATATTATATATATATATATATATATAAAATATATATATAATATGTACACATAAAACAAGTGACAAATTATATACCAAACACATAATACAAAAAGAGAGAATCTTACCAACTGGCGCTAAAGCTGCCATAATCAGTAAAAAACAAAATAACGAATACAAAAACAAAAAAAGTAAAACAAAAAAATGAAAAAATATAAAAATATATATGGAAAGAAACCAAAAATAGTGAGAAAGGCCATTTCATCAGGAGGTAAAAACCTTACGCCACTATTAAAACAATACACTTTTCTGTATTGGGATGGACGAGAGTCAAATCAAAAAATCCCAATTTTACCCCGAAGTGTACTGTGGAATTTCCAGAAGAGAATTAAAAACAAAATCAAAATTAAAAAACAAAATCAAAAACATAGGTAAAGACAAACTTACATAAAGCAGATGAAGCGAATAAAAAAACAACCCGGAACTTTGAAGCCCACCGCTTCTCATAAAATCCGAACTAAAAACTTAGATGAAACTATTGACAGTTACAGTGTAGAAATTAAGTGCGGTGAAGGAAAAAAAATAGACTATAGAAAAAATAGAAAAATATACTATAGAAAAAAATAGTCTATAGAACTTGCATTATAAATCACCTACATCGCATTAATATCATCTGCAACGTCAATAACTTTAAAAATTCCCAAAAACTTGACCTCCATCGTACACTTATCAACAACAATTTCCCTACAAAATTTATAAAGAAGTATCTGCAATAATTTTCTTTGTGACGTCACTAAATTTTTACTCATAGTCTATTTTTTTTCCTTCACCGCACTTAATTTCTACACTGTAACTGTCAATAGTTTCATCTAAGTTTTTAGTTACTACCGTGTTCTGAAACAAAATTATTATCTTATTCTTTTGCGATATTCAATATCACATGAACGTGTATTCAAATACGATTTAAAAATTTTACTGATGTGTTTATTAAAATGATTATTTTTAAAAACTAATGTAATTTTTATTTGAAGTTGGAACCGCGTTGAAGGTGTAAAGCATCATTTATTTTTAATTTCCATACGTCAGCTTCGATAACCTAAACAGAGCAGCGCTGTCACTGTTTAGTTTACTATATGCATTGTTTATCAATCGCCAAACACGAAAAAGCCAGGAAAGTATCTGTTTTAAATGCGAAGTAATGTTTACTTTTAGAGTGAAACGTTACAACACTAACTTCAATTGAATCATGAACGTGTAATATCGTGTAAAAACTTACAAAATATGGCTCAACCAGAAATGTAACACAGTATTTATTTGTTGAAATTCATTGGCCCATTAGGAACATACGAAAAAAATATCACCAACTGAAACTTCCAACGTGCTACTTAACAAGAAGCATTCCTTTCCTAAAGAAAATAAGCGAAAGCCATATCTCTCAACACAAGGCTGAACTTTAGATAAAAATCTAATTTTCCACAACGGTAATTCCGAAAAACTTCGATGTGATAACGCGCTCACTTTTGAGAAATTTAAACTACTTTATAAATTGAAGTAAATAACCCTCAACATGAAGGCAATTGTTATTCGGATTTAAAGTCCTGTTTAATCATTGTGACTCGGATTTATACAACTCAAATGACTGTTGTTTGTTGTGGCAAAGCCTACATTTGGTTACTTTGGGCTGCATCACGGCCAACTTCAATAACAAGGCCAGAGAAGCTCTCCCAAACATGAGCGTAGACGGAAATTTTGACGTCACTGTTCCCAGTGCCGAAGATCGAGAAACCAGTTCGGACGCATTCGGAACCCTAAAATTGTGGTCAGCCGTGAACGAGTGGTTCCGAACAGGTTTCGAGACAGGTTGTTTTCATCTTCGGAACAACGTCACTCGGAACTATGACGTCAAAATTTCCGTCCCCGAGCTTGTTTGGGAAAGCTTCTTCGGCCTTAGTAGTTGAGTAGGCCGTGGCTGCATCAGACACTTTAAATGCCTATATTCGCTCATATTATAATATTTTTGCTTAAAATTCGAGTCTTCTGAAACATAACTATTTCTTGAAAATCTTTATTAGAAAAAGTACATTTTATGTAAACAAAATGAAGCGCGCACGATAAAAAAAAAAACATAGAAAAGGTTCTGTGAAATGCGATATATATCTGTGAAATGCGAAACAGTGATTTAGTAATGAATTATTACTTACACTGTAAAAAAGAATTACTGAAATTAACGGGGAAAGTACCGGCAGCAGAGTTGCCGGGACTTTCCCGTTTCGTTAAGTATTTTCCCGTGTATCTACAGAAGTTCCGTTTCTTATTTCTCCATTGTTAAAATTTTCCATTTTGCATTTTCCCGTTGTTAAAATTTTCCATTTTGCATTTTCCCGTGTTTCTACTTAAGTTCCGTTTCTTATTTCTCCGTTAATAAAATTTTCCATTTTGCATTTTTCCGTGTTTCTACTTAAGTTCCGTTTCTTATTTCTCCGTTATTAAAATTTTCCATTTTGCCTTTCTCCTTTAATCTACTGAAGTTCCGTTTCTTATTTATTCGTTTTTAAGGTTTTCCGTTTTATATTTACCGTGAATCTAAGCAAGTTTTCCGTTTTGTATTTTCCCGTTATTTTAATTCTCGTGTGTATTTTTGCTAATGAAATGTCCATCTATAGTAAAAGTCAGAAAAATCTCAAAAAGTTACGCATATTTTTTCATGCTCCTTTTCTCAACAATAAAGTGAAATCTCTTGAAGTGCTTTTATAAATTTTCCCCTTAAGGCTATTTTTAGTAGAAAAACAATAAATTTAATATTTTGAAAAAATTACAAAGCACTTATAAAACGAAATTTTAATTCATTATAACAATTACAAAAAAGAGCATAAAAATATGCATAACTTTCTGAGATTTTTCTCCACTTTTCTCCATAGACAGCATTTTTGAGTCATGGCCATTTCAGCAGGTATCCGTTCTCTTGAAAATACAACGTTCAAGGTATTCATATTTCATGCTCATACTAATATAAAAAGTTGAAACACTGCAATATTTTAGTATATATTAAGAACTAAACAGATTTTTTTCTTCGAATTTCAGAAATATTCGCTACCAAAGTCAATTAAACTTGTTAAAATACATAACAGAAGAAACATTGATTGAAACACAATTTTTCAGCATACACGATTTATTTATTATTTCAATTTCTCATTCAACAAATTTACAATTTATACAGATACAGAGCAAATCTTACTTTAACTTGACATGATTGGAACCCGATTTCACCTGTTTATTAGAGAAGATAAAGATTATATGTTCATTGATACAGCAAAATTAATTCTCAGGTTGGCAAAGTTATTAAGTTAAGATATTCAACCCTCTAACATTATACTTGGTTACATATATTTTTATTAAGAATAATAATTGTAAAATAATAATTTTTCTCAAAAACTTTCTCAAACTGTATATATTTTACATATTTTTAATTGTATTTACAGTTTAAAAATTTTGTCAAAATCATTTGTTTGATTTGCTAAATTAATAATTCTTTTGTAATTGAAGATGGTTTTCCGGATTCTGCTTTGTTGCTTTTGATCCTCTCTTCGTATTAAGATCCGCAAGACACCTAATAAAAGATAAAATACAGTATTAAAATTAACAAATAAACATATTGGCATAATTGTTTAAAATGCCCCCATCTACCATAATCTTCAACAACCACAACACGAGATTAAATTTGCCCGTCTGGTGGCTGAATGATTAGTGCTCTGGCGTTTAAGTCACTGGGAGCAGGTTCGAATCATCATCTAATTAGCTTGATATGCAAAAAATGACCATAGAACGACAAACCAAAACCAAACCCACACAAGTTTGAATGTCTGTAAATTATGTTCAAATAGTTAGACATCTGATATTTTGTTTTCAATTTTAAGTGCCTTTAAAGGTGCTAATTTTTTTGAGTTTGTAAAAAGTTAAAAAAGTTTGTAAAAGTTGTTTTTTTAGTTTTATGTCAGGACAAAACTTCAATGCCTCAAAATATATGCTAGTTCATGGCGAAATCGCAAGTGTCTCGAATCTCGCTATTTTTATAGTTTTAGTCAGGACGCATCGGTCGATTAAACTTTAAAGCCTCGTAATTTTTGCTTATTTGCAGGAAATTGCAGTAGTGGCTCGTTATTTTTTGTAAAGCAGAACCTCGATTATACGGTCTAATTGGGACTGTAGATAGGTCGGATAATCGAAAATTCCTGATATAAGAGAGTTTTTATTTAATCGTAAAACTTCTCTTAAATAGGATCGTCCGAGTTTTCCAATATAATCAACAGCCCTTTAGAGTCGTATAAACGGTGCTTTACTGTATTAATGCATGTTGTTAGACAATACATTTTTAAGGAATATGAATCACAGCATTTAAAATAATAAAAGTTTCAAAATAAGTTATATATACTAACACTCACCTTTATAATCAGTGGAGCGCAGAAAAACACAAACAATGTAGGTAGGTAGGTTGGTGCATGCATTTTCCAGTTTGTGTGCTTGATCAGAAACCCGCTTATAAACCTTCGTCAAGTAAGACAAACACAGACAGAATTTTACAATTGAAAGTACACCCAGGGCGAAGGCGGGAATCGAACCCGCAACAGGTACAGTGCGCAGACTGTTAGCGTAATGGGCTGCGATCAAACCCACTAGGCCACCCGGGCCGCAACCCAAACAAGCACTTCTAGTGATTAGCATTCGATTCGATCGACGATTCGAAGATGAATGTCGCCAATAGAGGGTTTTCTTTCCACATTTAGCGACATATTTCAGTGTTCGGCGATATCGAAAGTATTTCAAATTTAATTATATAAATACAGTTAGCCCCTGGTCATAAAAAAGATAATTTTTTATTCTAATTGATAGCTGGATGCTTTTCTAAAAAATATTTCAAAAAAATAAATAACATTTCGTAAAACAGGTATTTGATGTTCGAGTTTCGATGTGTGTATTCTTAGTGCATTATCGCCAATTCTATATAGGGTAATAAAAGTATGGCAGCTCTAAAAACGGGAAAATTCCGTTTTCATCTCTTCGCTCGTGGTTTACGGACATTTTCCGTTTTTAGAAGGAAAAAACCCGTTTTCAGATAGAAAAAAACCGTTTTCATCTCTTCGCTCGTGGTTTACGGACATTTTCCGTTTTTAGAAGGAAAAAACCCGTTTTCAGATGGAAAAAAACCGTTTTCATCTCTTCGCTCGTGGTTTACGGTCATTTTCCGTTTTTAGAAGGAAAAAAAACGTTTTCAGATGGAAAAAATCCGTTTTAAGCCAATACGGGAAAGTTCCGTTAAAATCAGTAATTTTTCTCCTGAAATTTCAGGTTTTTTTTAACAGTGTACCTAAACATTAGACTGAATTTATACTTCAATACCACAAGTTACAAAAGCAGTTTTTATATTTCTATTAATTCTTTCAAAATTGTATAAATCACATAATAGTTATACTAAATTATAATTAAATTATTTTATAATGCTATTATTTTCAGCGTGAACCACAAAAATCAATATTTTGCATGATGCATGCACCAATTTTCGGCCCGATAAAATTCGAATTTTGTCCCTAGGTCATAAAATATTCATATATCTAATCCGTATCCATACTTAAAAACTACAAATTCCTCAACATTGGATTTGGGAAATATTTTTAAGGATGTCACAGAAGTATTCCGATCAGTCTCCTGTGTGTACCAAGGGGCATTCTTGAGGTACAACTGAGGCCAATTTGTCATATCGTCACCAACCAAAAAAAGTGTATAAAAAAATTTCCTACCGGCAGGCGAAAAAAAAACATGGAAAAATTTTGTGATTTTTTTTTTAATAATTACAATCTTAATACAATATTAATATCTTAATTACAATCTCTGTACTTTGTAATTTTTTTATATATACACTTTGTTGTCTCATATTCTGGGCACTTTATACACTAGAATGCTACTGTAACATTGGTAACTCTATAAGTTATAAATTTTCTACTTTTGATCACTGTTTAATGTGTTCCTTATTCGTTGTCAACTGTTTTATAATAGCCTATAATTTTTTATCAATTTTATTCTTAAAAAATTGTACTCTAGCAAGTAAGTTATTCTACAAATTACAATTTAACTATCGTACAGAATCGTGTAGAAAGCTAAGGACACTTCTTTATAAACGGCTGACATAATTTTACTAGCTACTCTATTTGTATCAACACGTAAAAAAGTGTTGGGTTCGATGCAAACACTTAATATCTAAAGTGTTCCACAAATATTACCAAACCCCACGCAGAATCGCAAAAATGGCAGCGAAGACTTTCTTATTAAAGTCCTAAGAACTTCCTGTGGGAATTTTATCGCTACTCTTGCAGCTACTACGTCATCGGTTTTTTTTTCATAAAAAGAAGTTGGTTATAAAATAACAATAATAAAAAAAAAACTGCATTATTTATCGCACGCCATAGAAGTTCAGAAGTGCTTCTCTTCGTTAATGGCGAGACAGTCATAGAAAAAAAGCTTACTATAAAATATGTTAAAAAAGCAACAGGCGTGAAAAAATTACGGTGGGTATGGAATAGAATTATTCTGAAAAGAACTAGGCACAAAGAGAGGTGTTCCTTAAGGATGTACCTATAGCGAACTTAAATAAGACTTAGAGGTGATAGGTATGACGAAAAACATAACTTCAATTGTTAAGCCGGAAGTTTTAATGTACAAAACTAAATTAGGTTTTCAGATACATTCTTCTACATGTATGACGTTAAATCTATTCCTTTTAAAGAGCAGGTCAAATTTTAATTTCTATAATAAATGAGAAACGCCATAAAAATATACATGAGTTACCTGTATAAATTATATTGTAATGAACCATTTCAGAGACCGAATTTTTCAGTTCTACAGGTACAGAAGCTATTTTGTTAGGTTCATTTTATTGGCTCAGACTTTAAACTATTGTTGCCAGAGAGCATATTACATTAGAGTAATATTGATATTCCTTTACCAAGTGAATATAATCAAAATGCAACTGCTTTCTATAACAGATAACTGAGTTATGGTCGTCATTTAACAGGTCATAATCCTTCGGCCCGAGGATTCACACACAACAGCTCCCTCTATATTTTACAATACAATTTTTTTTTACAGTTTTCTCTATTTCTTACAGTACTTACCATTCCAGTTGACCACAGTAGCAATGAAAAGTCAATTTGAGCTTTCACATGCCAACAAATGTGTTACAAAAAATATCGTACTTACAGTCTTATCAAAGACATTCGCTTGAGCTTATCTTAAGTAGTAATCTAAGGCAACAAATATTACCGTTGGTGTTAAAATTTACCATACATTCAAAAAAGCTCCTCTAATTTAGCGTCACAGTGTAATGGTAAAAGTCTGTCAAAAACTGTCAGCAACTGGATGCACCCAATTCTACATTTAAACGTTACTCGAGTAAGTTGTTCGTGCGTCTCTGTACTTTGTGATAACAT
>JAFNEN010000455.1:202500-210000 GCA_019343175.1 Oedothorax gibbosus | reverse complement strand
AAAAATAGTTCTTCGCAAACTAACGATCGATTTGAGCACAAACACAAGAAATGCCTTTCTGGGGACTAATTTAGAGACATCGTAAAGTCGGAGGAGCTGATGCCGAATCAAGAATTAAACCATTGTGGAACCAAGAGACCATAAACCTCCGAGGTGATTCTTTGTCAACAGTTGGGATTTTCTTATTATTATTTTATTTGTTCATACATCTTCTGAGGAGAGGCAAAAACTAAAGATTGGGAAATGAAAAGCTTTGACGCGTTAAAGAAATTTATTTGCTTTTTCTGCAAGGCGAATTTTTAGTTAAAGTTGTTTTGTTTGCTATGAAATTTTCGAGTTGACAAATGTTTGTTGTTGGATTAAATATTTTTTTTCCTTATTATCTTTATTACATGGTATAACAAAAATCCGTAAGTATTCAGCTTTATTAAGTCATCATGATTACATTTTTTATAAAGGCAAAATTACCTTTTCCAATTCTCCGTTAATTATTCAGAATTGCAAAAACTACCTAAATTAACTAAATGTAAATGTGTTTATTCTAGTGCTTATTTAGATTATTAGTGCGTAAAACTGCATGACAACACTAAAAAATATTTACCTGCAATATTTGGTCGAATTGTTAAGAGGTTATGGTATTTTATGTTTATGCTTCAGACAAACATCAAAATGGCATGGCAATTTTTATGACATTGACAAATAAAATGTTATTTGTATTCAATTATTCCACATACCCAGAGAAAAATATATTATTATTAATTATCTCAATCTCAGTGTTAAAATGGCATGTTGTCGCTTAGTTCAACTATGTGCAAAATTGAAGTGAAACGCTTCAATTTCGTGCACGTTGGCTCTGCGAGTACGATCCGTTTAAGCTCGGCCTTGCGAAAGATCTCGAAAACTATTCGAGTAGTTTTCAATTACAAATTTAAACAGTTTTCCAATATAATTATTCCGCACCATTTACAGAATTTAGTTTTAAATTCATATATCGGTTCAAATTTTAACACTTTGAAATTTTTTTTGAAATATCTAGAAAGCACATTACAAGCATAACACTGGAATCTAAAACATTTCATGTAACCCAACACTATCAACCTCCAAGTCAATATTCATGTAATTAAAAATCACTCTTATCTTCCGTTTCATAATAATCAATACCTTCATAAATCTTTGCCTTCCGCATAAATTTGCCCTGAGGCAAGGATCTATTGTCTTTCCTCTTAATTGCACCCCGGGTTTATTATGCATGAGACTATTGTTCCGACGGGGCTTAATGAATCATCTTTAGATCACAACTTTTACCTTTTTCTCCTTCCTTTTGTTACCCAAAGGTTAGAATAGCACATGAAGGGTTTTTCATGCTGCGTCATTGAATACGAAGAAGGTTTTATTTAAATTTACATTTATTTTAGTAGACTCCTTCTCAAGTTTTAATCCAGAAATACCTGTAACATTTGCAATGAAATGTTCAAATTAACATTTAATTAAGGGGAACACTAATTCCAGTTTTATTCCAAAAATACCTACTATTGTAATCAAAATTACAAAATTGTAATCCCCATGTATTTGAACAAAACACTGCTTAGATTTGATAAAATAACTATTGTAATTCACATGTTTAAGTTAATTAACTTATGTAATACAAAAAAAAAAACCTACAAGGAACTTACAACATGCCTTTTATGAATATAAGTACATGTTGGTATTTTCGCTAAAATATTCCAGAAAAAATGCATATGTATTTTTTTATTTCGTGACCATAGATATTGTTTTTTATGTTGTTGAAGAATATCTTTTTTAAACTACTTTGGTTTACTGTCATTGAAATTAAAAAACATATTGTTATTTTCAATTCATTACTGTTTGATCATGTTTGAATCATCAAATAAAATTTTATGAAATTTACACCTCTACTTGGCAATAAGTTATATATATATATATAATATATATTATAATATATATTATATATATAATTTATATATAATATATATATATATTATATATATATATATATATATTAATATAATATATATATATATATATATATATAAAATATAATAATATAATATGTAATATAATAAATATATTTATATATAATAATATTATAGATATTCATATTTATAATTTATTATATTATTATATAATTAATTTATTATATAAATAATTATATATATATATATAATATATATATTATATATATATATTAATATAATATATATAATATAATATATATTATATAATTAATTATATATATTATATATATTATTGTTATAAATTGATCTAACTACAATTTTTCATATTTTTTTAATTGAATAAAATAAATAAAATATTCCTTTCTCATATTTGCTCTTAATTTAAAATCAGCAATAATTGACTACTTGAATTTAAATTGTGGGCAAAAAATTTTAATCGAAGTTAAATGGTACATAGACAAAACATTTTTATTAATAAAATATTTAGAGATATTCATCTTTCAATTTATCGTTCAGGCTATCGTACTTAACAATAGAGCCTTTAATTTTTACTAGCGCTTAACGACAAATTAGCTACCTGAGAAATGAGTTATCCCAGCCTTAAGTTATCTAATTGATTATGTGCAATGTTCCGAAACCCAGACTCATCTATTATTTCCTAAATAAAATTTTACCCTCTGAGGTATACGCAATTTGGTTGAAGTGTTAACTTTTTTTACTGCATGAATTTCAAACTAAAAAGTTGATTTCTTTAAACTATTTTCAATTTCATTTCTGTAGCAGAGGACTATGAATGAAAGCTTATACTTAAAATTTTAAAATGGTGTGACGGTTTTATACGTGTGTATCCCAAAGAAGGTTAAATGCATTCCAAACGGATTGAATCAAAATTTGAAGAGAACTATTGTAAGTTTTTGCTTTTTAAACAACGAGATTTCAACCTACAATATTAAAGTGAGCGTTTTATTCTAAATCAATCGACTTTCAAATTTATATTTAGTGCAAAAACTTTGAAAAAGTTACATTTCGTTGTCTATTGCTTATTACCAGTGCTTGAAATGCAGGTTTTGTAATTGCATTATTTATACTATTGCCAAAATGCATGCCTTATGTGATGTTCTAAGCTAATAATTATTGTTTAAATACTATACTAATACAACAATGGAAGTGCCAGGAATCCCAGTCTCATGTTCTTATGTGATTTCACAAACAATTCGAAAACCCTTTAACTGTGATGTAGTCGTGGAAGGTGCACACTGTTTTCCAAATACAGTCAACTCAAAATTAACGAACACCAGTCTAACGATTCCCTTTCACAAAGTTTCTACAGTTGGCTAAGTTTAAGTTGCAAAGAGAGTTTCACTAATCGAATTCTCAACGGATGAATTTTGAAATGCCGTGCGAGAAATCACAGTTAAGGATGAATTTAATTTTAGAGAAAGGTTTAATTTAAATTTAATGATGCTTTAAACATGTGTCGAAAAGTAATTATCGTTTTGAAGTTAGTGCATAGAACTTAGAATCGAGACTTTATTGATTACCTTACGTGAATAACCATTGCATGCCAGAGATGTGTTCATTAAACGCTTGAAAATGACTTAATTGCCTATCTATCTAATCTATCGATTATTTATCAGAAACAATCAAAACATTGCAATCACTTATCAGAGAAATTTTATCCCCATTAGTACCTTTGATTGGTTATAAATTTATGCACTACAATTTATGGCCCTAAAATTAAAGTATTGTTAAAAAATATTATATTAATTGACCAGTGTCCATTACGATTGATGATTAACTTGCTGCATAAATGGTTTGTCAAAATTCCATTAAAATTAAAGTAGTTAAAATTAATGTAACGAAAATTTACGAAAAAAATATTAATTACTATAACTTCAGTATTTTACTAACATGAATCAATAACATCCGTCTTTTACTACTGAAACAAAGAATCCTAAAGTAAAATGAATGTTAGCCCATAAATGTTATAGTCCTTGTTTTACTATTTATACACCATAACACATACAATAAATTGTGTATTTAAATTGTAAAACTTACACATAGACAACAGAAATTTATCTGCGTAAGAAAAAATATCCATTTTGTCTGTGTCTCTTTAAAAGACCTCAATTCTTTTTTTATCATTTATGTTTAGTTACTGAATAAATTTAGTCAGATTAATCGCCTAAGTACCGCCACCATTGTGAAAGGAACACTGAACTTTTCTCGTAGCTTCCAAACTGTTGAAGAGATGTTCATTCACATGGTAATCAACTTACATTTAACGTGTCTATCTTGGTCATTAAAGGAGGGCTTTTTGTACAACACTTTGACTAGGAGTAATTGAAGGAGACCCTAATGACATACTGACAATATACGTTACGTTCCAAAATATAATACCAGTGTTTAATTGATAACAATTTTATCATTTGGAATTGTAATAGAAATGAACATGTGTCAATTGATATTTACATTGTGCATGAAACTAATTTGCATGTGTAAAGCGTAACTGTGTTTAATTCTTTTTTCCTGTTTTCGTCGTATGAATGGAAATAAAACATTGTAACAATCATGTAAAACAAAAATGAATACTTTGTTTTTCCTTTTTTTTTCATTCGACAATAATTTGATATTTAAATAAAGAAAATAGAAAAATATTTGGCGTAGCAAGTTTTAAAATGTTCTAGCTAACAGTAAGTCAAAAGTTATGTTGTGAATATGAAGTCCTGAAAATTAAGAATAGATTATCAAAATTTGCGTCACATTGCATCACAAATAGCATCACATTGTGTTGTCCATTTTCGTAAAGGAACCATATAGTTTTGTGAAATGTCAAATCAAGAATATCTAATGCTGATTACATTAAATTATATAACATGCATTAGTTAAACTAAAAGCCAAAAAATTGTTCTAATACTACGGGCACAATTCTCATTAAAGCTAATTCACCCCTAAATGTGACATCATTTAAACAAAACCTAACAATAAAACACTTCCTTAATTATGACTAAATATCTTCAGGAAAGTTACTTTGCTTCCTAACTTTTTTTCATGTCACACAAAGGCTTTAGTTTGAAGATATGGATTTTTATTTACATAATCTTTAAGGTGCCCAACACGTTCAAACCCCTTTTTTAAAAATATGAACTTCGAAAATAACTTTGGTAGCATTTTTGTGTGTATCTGAAAGAATTAACTATATATAGCAAGTAAAATTTGGCATACATACCAAATTTTTTAAAATATGGTCATTGTATGCATGTTTTTTGCAGTTTTTTTTTTCAAAAACTTCAATTAGGCTAGAAAAAAACTGTTTGACCCATTAAGAAAATAAAACCACCTAGTTAAACTGTAAACTAATGTCTAGGGAATATACCTAGAACCAAAACATTTTATTTAAAAATAAAATTTTTATTAGTAGTCGAAAAAACGATACGTCGATTTTCAACATTTTTTTACGGTGTGTCAAAATGATTAATAGGCGAAAACAAAATAAAAAAAACATATTTCTTAAAAGTGTTTTAGGCATATTAACTAGCCAACAATTTCTTAAATTTGTAGAAAAATGAATTTTTAAAATTACTCAATTACTTGTTGAGTTATCTTTTTCCAACTGAAGCTATTTAATGAAAAACTGAAATGCGAGAAAAACGCATTTAAAGTTTCAACATCTGGTTGATTCTAGTGCTACTGACCTTTACTAAATCAATCACTACTTTTGTTTTAATTGCGTCACAGTTAGAATGAAGACAGTTTTAGGAACAA
This sequence comes from Oedothorax gibbosus, assembly GCA_019343175.1. Taxonomy (NCBI): domain Eukaryota; kingdom Metazoa; phylum Arthropoda; class Arachnida; order Araneae; family Linyphiidae; genus Oedothorax; species Oedothorax gibbosus. Next base: position 204,259 of record JAFNEN010000455.1, on the reverse strand, counting down.
GAAAATCTGGGTAATCATATAAACAAATACAAAAAATACCATTTTTTTTCCGAAAATTTCATTTTCAACGTGTGGGGATACCTTAAGTTAATCTTTAACTTTCCTACTAAATCATTTTACCATATCTTAAGCAGTATATCTCTAAAGCAGCAATATCTCCAAAATTTAATAGTTTTGTATGGCTCATCTTTTTTTTTGCAGCATAGCCAAGATTTCCATATTCAAGATAAATAAATATCAGAAATCTTTCGATTAAATGATGTTCGAAAAAATTTCCATTCCATATGAGGCTTTTATTTACATAATTAGAGACTCTAAGGAATATAATGCAAAAATATAAAAATGTACAATAAATTTAAGTAATTAACATTAATCAAAACTTAAACGAAATGTTTAGTTTCATATAACCACACTCCAAAATTTTTCATTTCGCATCAAAATTTAAAAGTTTAAAAACCAATTCAAGTTATTAAAGAGATTAAGTAATTTAAAATTGAAAGGCATTAACTTAATTAACATAATTTTACAGAAAGTAATGTTGCGGACATTTTGTCTAAGCTTAATTTGGTTAAATTAATTTTAAAATTGAAGTTTCCTTACAAAATACTCTTTTTCAAGTATATTTTAAGGAATTTGTTTTGAAATGTTTACGATTTGAATGTGATGTTGTTTAATCAACTGTTTTCCATTCGTTTCATTTCCAATATTTCAAGCTATTCTTATTTCCTTTACAAAAAAAAATTAATTATACTTGCACTGCTAATAATCCACTTATATTTAACTAAATCGTCTTTCATGACTTATACTTTAATTATTGTGGTATCTGAAGAAGAAATATATACAAATTTCATTTGCAAAATCAAGTAGAAACAGTCTATTATTCCACCTACGCATATAAGCTTACGGTCAACCAATCCACTCTACCAAGTCCAAATAACTCTTTCCGCATGTTACAGCCAAACATTTCTAAAAAGAAAACGTCGATGTATTAGTATGCCCATCTGTTGGTTGGGTATTGTTCATCTAGAAGGTACTAAGTGCTAAAACTTAATTTCGGCAAATACAATTCTTAAATCGAAATTAAAAAGGGAAACACATCAATGAAATAAAAATGAATTTTATTCGATCAAATAAAAACATGAGTTGATGTTTTTGAGTATTAAAAATGAGGTATCGGGAATAAAACTATATTGTGGAATCAATAACTGATAATGCGTGCTTCAAAACAATATTTTGCATTAAAAATAAATTATTCAAGAGCTGAAATTAATAAAACTTGCATATATCATTGCTAGGAAGACCACCCATAAGTAATTAAGTGCCTGAAACCTTATATCCGATCCTAATTCGATCCACAAATGTTATGCAGAATTCAAAAATAAAAGGGGAAAAGCTTAAAAAATATAATCATTATATTCTATCTAGGAGAAAATATTAATTTTCCAAACACGAAAAATAAACTACAGGACACAAAACTATAAACAAATCTTATCAAATTCAAATAGTCTGTAATAATTAAAAGGATTGTAATTTGGTAATATAATGAAGTAGATCATGTCCTAAACCATTTTTATAATTTATACTTTTATTCCAAAACACTAAACCCATTTTAATAAAATCTGTCTACCTCTTTTTGGCTCAACCTGATCCGATTTCTCTGCAGCTAAGCGTGAGGGTGCGAAAAATGTCTTGGAGGCGTCACGTCTAATTACCTTATCCGCTGGCTTCCCAACTGAGTGATGGGCTCTCAACAGCCCTT
>JAFNEN010000455.1:140000-200000 GCA_019343175.1 Oedothorax gibbosus | reverse complement strand
ATTCTTATTTACTAAAGCCTCAGGTAAACATTGTGAAGTATTCAAATCTAATTACATTTATAAAATAACTATAATAAAAAAAATGAAAATCGTTACATTCGTGCAAAATTCAAATATTTCATTATATTTTCCATTTCGTATTGAAATTCCTCCCCCAATCATTTTTATTGGGCATTTTTAGATTTATATGAATTTGCGAGCTACCTCTAATTTTTCAGAAAAACAGGAAAATATTTACAATATCTATTACAAATGTAACAAAAGTTGGAATAAACTAGCCAACAAAATATGCTTTTTTCGAGGACATGAATTGTTTGAAACCAAAGAAATTCTCCATTTTAATGAACTTTTAATATTTACTTAATAATAGCTTCCGAATAATTTACAAATAAACTAGTAACTTTTCCATCATGCATAGAATATCGTGTCTTAATATCTATAAATATTTTTAGAATATTTTAATAGTATCTATTTAAACTTAATTCCGATGTAAAAAAGCAACATGATACATAAGTTAGCAAATGATAATGACAACCCGTAAAATAAATGAGGGAAAATCCCTTTTATAATTACGCCGTATACTTTGTCTCCCGTTCAAATAAAAAAAAACGAGGCGTGGCTTTAACTAATTGGTATTATATGTGAAAAGGCCTGTTTTTGACATCTATATATTTTTTTTATATTTCTATTTTTTACTCAACAGTGGTGTGATATCGATTATTTGTGTTGTTTTTTTCAGGGAGGTCTTCCGACGGACCCCCAAAAGTGGCACCAAAGGAATGGAACCAGTAAGTTTATTGATTTATTCGTCTGCGATCGAATTTTCCATTTCCGTCACTCCCATTGGGTCATCCGCCCCCATCCAGGCCCCGCTTTTCTTGGGACCACCCGCAGAATTTTAAGAGTCCGCGTCGAATAATGCCGATGAGTTTTATTTATCCCAAACAATCGTTATACGTTTATAAAACGTATATATATGAACTCATTTAAAGCAGATGCAGACGTGTACTATGTATATCAATTATATCAAGAATATCTGTAAAACTCAAAAAAAGTTTCTTCCATTTTGAAGCCCGATATTTGCTTTACCCATCGGTTTCTGGCACAGACCTTAAAAGAAAGAACTTTTAGGATATTCCCTTTGATTATCAATGGACCCACAACACACTTTAGTACTTAGTTGCTTTTTATTTAAACACTCGTTAATCGTCTGGCGAAGTTCTAAGGAGACCATGAATAATTTAACTACTGTCACATTTTATTTCATCTAAAGGAGTTAAACTGTAATTATTTAGTTATTTTTAGTATTTATAAAATAAATTTTATTTACAGAATTAAATACGTATTTCGAACAAATTTACTTTTAATCTGAGAGCAGTATCATATGTGTGAACTGAAAAATTCCCAGTGGGTTATACGATGCGTTTTTCAGAACTGAAACTCGAATTAAACTCCTGCAATGTTTAGATCCTATCGTACTTAGACTACGGCATGAAACTAAATGGTTTAACATATAAATGCAATATATTAATATAACAGTAGACTGAGAATGCTACATTAATGTTATCTAGCGAAATTAATCCCAAGGCAATGAGCCATACATGCGCAGTTCAATTTCATGGGCAAATATGGTAATTGTTCAGTAGAAAAATATATGTGTCAGTTGTATTAAGATTCTTAATACTACACTCTGTAACAGTTTCTTAATTCTCTTATTCTGTACGATAAAAAATAGTAATCAAATTCTTTATTATAATAGTGTATAGTATATTTGAAGGGTGTAGTTGTAAAACTCACATTCTGCAGAGTATAACTAAGATATTGGTTCAATATCTATGTTATGCTTCTATTTAACTTGTCCCGTTGTTATACTAGAAATGATTTCGTTAGATAGTTAATATAAAAGATTGCGACGCTAGAAATAAAGAAAATAATTCGACACCTTAAAATTAAATATGTTCGTGCAATTACATGTTGTATCCATTTAGAAAAAAGTTTAATAATAGGCATTCCGACTGTAAAATATTGTAACCAATGAGAATGTATGAAATTTACGAGGAAGGGATCGTTGTCCCATGCATGAAAAATCTATTAACAAATGTTGACTCTCATTGCCTAATACATTAAAGTATACAATGAATGAAACAGCTTAAGCAGCTGTGCTAATACAAAACTTCCTTGTTCGCAATAGTAAAATGCACACAATGTTTATTTTTTTAGGTATTGTGGTGAATCTTAGTAAAATTAATTTCTTTTAACTTTCTTTGTTTCGGCACCCTATTTTGTACCCCATTGGGAAGTGACACTTTTGCACACGGTACTCCTCTTGCACCCGAATCCTGTAAAATTACGAACCAAAACCAAAGATCTGTCAATCAAATTTCTCATCCAATAGTATAAATTCTTATATATTCTTTTAAACAATCCCTGCATAATAAAGGCGGGACAAATTCATTCCCAGTGAGATTCGAACCGAACAAGACATCACTTTACTCCTACTCTCAAGCCAAAAGGACCTGTGATGGCCTCAACCACGATATTCTTTTATTATTATTGTTATGTAGTTTGTGCTGTGGTTAGTTTAATTAAATGTCTTAAAAACCTTCTGATCATTCACCATTACTTCTAGACAACACCACCGGTCACCTCGCCTCAATATCGTTTCTCAAATGCCTATAATTTGTAAAAACTTGAGCTATTTTTGTACCCTAAAAGTGGAATTATTGCGTAAACTTACACCAACCTCAGTGGCAAAACAATGCGTACGGAGAAATGGCTCTCTATAGTCATTGTAGCTTATGAGACCAACCACACTCTTAGAAATTCTTCCTTCAATTTATGGAAATTCTATACTGGCAATTTTCTTGGCGTAGTATTTTCGTGAATTAACACCCTTTTCGTTTTTGACGAAGAAACATGCACATATGTAGTCCCTTCTAAACCACAAAAGATTTGTCAAATAATGAAAATATTCAGACAGGAAAATTAGCAGTAAAATGTCCATTAATTGAAAGAAGACTATTTTTGAGAGTGCAGGGATAATTGAGTGAACTGCGGTATATATAACGGTCAGTAGTCAACCTGATGCGAAACCCTCACTGTTCAGTGTTTAGTTTTAAAGCTAGCTAGATCATCATTTTATCAAGGAATCACTATATATTGTACTCAAGGCATGAATGGCTGAGTATGTTATGACCAATCTAAGGACTTGTACAAAGATTTGTGCATGATCGTTCAAAGCTCTAGCACTCAATCACCAAACCTTATATAGTATAAATAACCATTACTAAATTGCATTAAAAATACAAAGTAAAACTGCACTGAAAGTATATTGTATATTTAGGAAAATAAATAAATTTATACAAAAATGCAAATGTTTGTTCGATCAAAATTATAAACCTTCTTTTTCTCCGATTACTTTGAAATATAACCAATACTTCCCATTAGATAACGAGTGTAAGTTCAAGCCAGTTTTAATTATTTTTTAATAGTTTTCGTTAGTCAAACTTTGGTTACCAAGTTCTGTATACCGTTTTGTCTGAATGGTTTTTACGACATAACCTATACTAGCTAATTGGGTAATGTTTTGGAAATTGATTATTTAGACACTTTTTTTTCACAACTAGTAACAAAAATCCTACCTATATAATAAGAAGCTAATAAGATTTTAATGGTAAAAATAACATTTTTTTAAATAATTAGTCGAGGATAAAAAAAAAATTCGGATTCATGTTCCAGGCATCTAAAAAATTAATTTTTTCTACTGTCTTTTCAGAAATTTTAATCATTGAATATTTTTTTAATTAATTGTCTACTGTTTAAGATATATTTTGGTGCATATTGATTCCGTTTTATACCATATATTAAGACAGTGTCAGTCTTTTCATCAAAAATAAATGAATCGTAAATCTGATATGCTGCTTTTAAATCTAAAAATTCAAAGATCTATGGAGGTTTCTCTGTGACCTTTGATAAAAAGCAGATGTGACATTTGTGACTCCAACAACTGTAAATGCATTGTTCCACAAAATGTTTTCTCAATTTTTTCTGAAACTCTACACGCAAACTTGACGTGATCCTATTGTCATTGTAATCTTTTTTTGGACATTTTATAATGTTCCTCACATTCAATTTTTATTACAAGAAGTAGGGAACACTTCCTTTAACGTGAGAAACATTACTGCTTTTTTTAAAGAATGTATTAAAAACTATTTTTTGGCATCTCTTATAAAATTAAGATGTTTTTTCAATTTGTTTTCAGCTAGTGGGATGTGCAGTGTGAAAATAAAATATGATAAACATACAAAATATTTTTTTGTAATGATGCAAAAATAACCAATTTTACAAAAAAAAAATCGGAACAGAAATTGCCATTTTGCTGGTTACATAACTTTTTCTAGCAATCGCAACCCTTCCAAACCAAACAGGTTCTTCGGCATAAAAATACATACCTCACCTCTAGTGTTTCAATACATTCTTCAATTATACTTAAAGCATTAAACTTCCTGTGAACGGATAGTGATAAGCAGGAAAAAAGTCCACTAATATGTAGCTCCCCCGTGTATGTAGGACTGTTGTACGTTAAATCGTTTTGGTTCAAAGTCCTGACCTTTTAGTTACTGTTATATTCTGGCAAAATATGTTGCCAGTTTAAAACCTAGTTTTTTATTATACTTTTTGTGATGTTCTGGTTGCGATAAAATAGTAGTATGGTAAAAACTAAAAGATATATATTCACTGAAAACCAAAATATGTTATGTATTTTTACAGCTCATCTTAATAATAATTTACTAGAAACTTGCTAAGAAAAGTTTTTTTTAATTCTGAAGTGTTTATATATTTTACAGTGTATATTTAAAAAATAGTAACTTACAATATCAGAAATATTACATAAATTATTCCAGTAATACCATTAATGGCAAGTAACATATATATATATATATAATATATATATATATATATATATATATATATATATATATATATATATATATATATATATATATATAAATATATATATATATATATAATATATATATTATTATATATATATATATATATATATATATATATATTATATATATATATATATATATATATATATATATTATATATATATATATATATATATATATATATATATATAATAGATTTGATAGATAGATAGATAATAGATAGATAGATAATAGATAGATAGATAGATTAGATAATATAGATATAGATATAGATATAGATATAGATATATGATATAGATATAGATATAGATATAGATATAGATATAGTATTAGATATAGATATAGATATAGATATAGATTAGATATAGATATAGATATAGAGATAGAGATGAGATAGAGATAGAGATAGATAGATAGATAGATAGATAGATAGATAGATAGATAGATATAGATTAGATATAGATAAGATATAGATATAGATATAGATATAGATAGAGTGGTTCTTTATTAATAATAACACATGTTTAATGTATTTGAAAGCAATAGTTTTTTTTTTCAAAAGGATTAGTTTGCCAATATTGTACAAAACCCATTTAATAAAATCTTTAGATTCGGATTTTCATCTAAGTTAATTCCATGTAAATACATACCTCAGATGAATTTTATTTATTTTTTATTACAGTTGAAACTTTTATATGTGATTTAGAAAAGTTTGAATTGTAAAAGTTTGCATCAAAAACTATTATTGTTTTTGTCTGTGGCAAAATTTTAGCTTCAAAGTGGCTGCTTTTTTAGAAAGCATAGGCTATGGTTTTTCATAATTTTGAATCTTAAATTTGAAGTAAGTATTTTTATCAGATTTTTTGTTATATATATATATATATATATATATTATATATTATATATATATATATATATATATATATATATATATATATATATATATATATATATATATATATAATATATATATTATATTAATTATATATATATTATATATATATATATAATATATATATATAATATATATATATATATATATATATATATATATATATATATGATATATATATATATAGATATATATATATATATATATTATATATATTAGCTATATATATATATATTATATATATATATATATATATATATATATATATATATATAATATGATGTAGTGTAAGTGACAAATTGAATGTCGTGTAAGTCACGCACAAAAATGTTTACAAACTATTTCCTATGATATTTCAACACTTTTTTGCAATTAAATTATTTAGCTTTAAACCTTATACTTAAAATAAGCACTGGTAGAATGTTGATTTATTGCACTATGAAGAAGAAATTAGAGTTTATAATGATAACCAAAAAGCGACATCCTTTCATGTAGTGTAAGTCACATCAGGACATGTTTATTATTTGTTAGTAAAATATTCAATTAAAAAAGTTTTTACTGATTGCTAAAAATACTATATGTTCAAAGGTAAACTGATATACAATATTTATTTTTAATAAATAGAAAATAATTTCGAACTATGCAAACGATATTTGTTAAATAGTCTAATGTAGTGTAAGTCACGCTTGGAATTGCCCTCTAAAGTTCCGTAAATGTACCTTTAAGGTGAGCACTACAATTTCACTACGACACAAAACCTTAAGACGTTTGAAATACATAAAATACTTCTCAGAACGAACCTAGCCATAATCCCAGATAAAACTTTTAAATCTAACCAAACATTCAAAAATATTTAGCAATCTTTATTTCAAGATGTAGATATTAGGCTATTCTCCTCGTCGTCCGAAATTCCATGAATAGATTCTTCTACATCTTCAGCGATAATATTACGAATTTCCTTATGGCGGACAATAAGACGCCACAATTCAAAGTCCGCCATGAATTCTTCTCTTGCCCGCGTTATTCTGTAGGCAAAGAAAGTTCCCACAGTCGTAAAAGTTAGGAATAGAGTTGTCGCGATAGTCAAGAGAATTTTACGATTGCCAAGGATTTTCAAGTAAGTAGAAATTGAGGGCAGAACTTTCACTCTGGTTATGTTGGTTGTCCAAATGAAGCCTTTCTCTTGAAAGATTACCTGACAGGTCCATATACCTAAAATGAAATTAATTTGGTCAAAATTAGAGTTCAGATTAAAGAAATTGTTAAACAGCTGAATATTTAAATAAGTATAATAAATTTATATAATAATTAACTGTATCTGTGCGAAGATTTTTGGGAAATATATGTCTTTATATCCAGTTTACTTAGTATGATGAATCGCTCTTTTATTTAATGAATTTTATTTGTTAACTTAAGCAAAAACTAATCACGCTGTTTAATCTTGTATATCCTCACTATCATATTTATGGAAGATTACTTGAGGGAAAATTAATATTATTAATCCTGAAAAAAATGTAAAATCTAAAATTATTGTTGCATTATGTGTATAAAAAATTAATCTGAAGAAATAATATTTTATTTAAAAATCATTTGCTTACTTTTATCTTTACTTAAAAGATACATTAGAGTTGTTCGACCATACATTTGTTAAAATCATATAAATTCCTTAACTAAATACTTTGCGAGCTTTCCTAAAAACTGCCATTATTTCTTAACAACAAATAATTTTTGAGCATTTTTATTTCAATGGTAATAAATTTGATCTTTTGCATCGTACAAACTAACGAAACAATTTGCTTACATATTTTCTTGTAGAAACATTTTTATAAGCTTATTATTTTTGACCACAATTGACAAGAAATGAAAAAAACAATTTACATAGCTTAATCGTCTTTCTACAAATAGTTTTGCTTTGCTTTGAAAACTTTTTTCGATTTCCCTTCACAAATTCTAAAATTACACAGCATTCTAATATCCATGACAACGAATTTCATTATTCTAACCCAAACATATATTTTTCTTTTTCGTGTTGACGTCCGTACGCTGGTCGCTCAAATAAAGTTTAGCATATAGTAATTATTATGTCATCAGCTTTTTCCTTTGAAAAGTTTATTAGACAAAACATGAACAAGCGCATTAAAATAAATTGTTTCGTCGTTTATGGAATTATTTTTTTTTCTTTTTGAACTTTTAACAGCTTTCAGAAATTTCAAGTTCCATAAAGAAAAGTATTTTGAAAATGTTAAACATGTTTTAAATGTCGAAACTATAGTTATTTTTTACAAATTCTTGAATTCAATTATGTTATATTACATATTTAGTAAATTCGATATGATTATAAGTTATACTTATACTTATCTTTTTATGGCTTTACATGCAATATTAATCGTGATAGGCAAACACGAATTTTTAACTTGATTCCAAAATGTATTTTTTCATTGATGAATTAGTTTTATTTTCTTTGTTTTTTCTTAATGAACATTCCACTTAAACACTTAAACACGTTAAAAAAAGTATAAAGTGTATATTACACAACTTGTTCTAAGCAGCGTTACACATTATAAATATACTTGTATTTAAACCAACAAATTGAAAAAACACCCAAAAGTATTATTAATAATTACGTGTGTGTGTCGTCAGTAAACTTATTAAATGCCTTATTATTATTGTATACCAATTAGATACATTATTATTTTTTATTATAAAATTTTAATTTCTTTAGGGTTTTCATTTTAAGTGCTATTCTACACAATACGCAAAAAAAAACCTTCTTAGTGCTTTTTTAACATAAGTAGAGGATCATATGTATTTTTCGATGAGGAATGCCTACCTATCCTCAATTTTTATTTCTGCCATCCACAATTTTGTCGAAGCCTTGTTATCTGAAACATTATTTTCTTTGTAGCTTTTTTTTCTGGTAATTTTGTAGAACTCTTAGAAAAACTAGGACAGAATAAATCCGATTCGTTTACAATAATCTTCCATATAATGGTGTGGAAATAGTGTTCCGGTAACATTTCTCAGAATGCCAGTTTTTTAAATTATAAGTGTTTTGAAATTTGGGAAAATTTCAGACAAATAATAGTTTCTAATAATAATACTTTTTTGACAAAAACAAGTGGACAAATAAAAAAAAATCAGAGTTGTGTTAATTATAACGTAGAAATTTCTAAAATAGTTCAATTTTAATGTGAGTTACGACTTAAGAAAGTTAATGAGTATAGGACAGTTTTATTATTTTTTGTGGTTTTAACAAAGAGCAAAACAAATTAATTCAAGAAGCTTTGTGTTATTTTTAGCTCGCTATATACTTTTGACATTTACTTATAAAAAAATTATAGAAATTCAATTTAAGTTGTTAAATGTTTGAAATAGACAGTCAATATTTCTGTAGCAACCATAAGGTAGAATATACTTAAGCGTCCCATAGTACATAAACGTAAACTATTTTTTTCCTCAAACTAGTGTCATTAAGAGTTACATTTTAAGTCAACTAATTATTGCGTACACGCACTAAGGATGACATTAAATTGTTGTCTAATGGTTGAAAGAAGTAAATATAATGGAACTTTCATCGGACTTTTTTATCGATTCAAAGGGTTGAAAATAGCTTAGAATCCTAATAACAGGGTTGTTTTGGGAACTTATTTTTAGATTCCTATTGCTACGAGACATATCGTAGTTAAATAATTTATTTTTTCGGGGATATCAAAATAAAGTATTTTTAGAAGATTATAATTACACATCTGCCTCAACACAGTCAAATTCAGATCGGAGTGCTCTCTTATGCTTTTGAAAAAAAATTATTTTATATGGCAATCCTCTTAATCAAGTAATCCAAAAATTGATAATACTTTTCTCATTCGTTAATATTAGTGACTTAGTGAATATGTGAAATTAACCGTTATTAAGTTCCATCGCAATTCCTAACTTTAAAGCTCATTAAGGCCAAAAGAGTTAAATACCTAGTTTGCAACCACACAAATTCAACACACTGCAAAAAAAATCTATTTAATGTATCATCACACTGTGATGGTAAAAACTCTGCCACCACCATTTGCTGTGAATTGACAAATGATGTAAAATTGTGTAGTACTGGCGGAAACGGTATGCTTCATTGGCAGTTATTGGACACACCCATCTACTATGATTAAACTCCATTGGAGTAAGTTGTTCATGCGACTCTGTACGCCAAGAGAAAATCAATTTTAACAACATCAATTTTTAAAAAAGTCAGTAAAAAATAACCGCAAAATGTGCTGCCATTTTACAGAATATTTATACAGTGCAGCTTATAGAGTTTTTTCTTAATCTATCAGAGTTCTACTTATCCGGTTTACACTATTTCAATAAGTACCTGTCATATTTGGTTGAGCCTTCTCAATAACCCATTCATTTCTCTCCAACAAAGTGGTATTTCGAATCTCCTCGTAAACCACGCCATTCAGCAGCCACAGCTTTGAAACAGCCTTGTAAACTTTATACAGCTGAACTGCATTACAAAACAATAAGAGTTCTTCATTCTCGGGGATTAGAACATTGGTTTTCTTGGGCCTAACAGCAATGGATGCTATAGTAAGAGGTTTTACCACACCTGACGCATATCGTATGTTACACAGATACACGCCGCTATCCTCCGGGGTCAGTTCCACAATGGATAACTCTGTGAGGCTGACTTGAATTTTTTCTTTGACTAGCTTTAAAACTTGACCGTTTCTGGTCCAAAAAAGTACTGATGCGGGATATTCTTTGTATATTTTTTCGATGACCGTAGCATCGCAAGGTAAATGTATACTTGAACCTTCTCGCTTCTCAAAATTATAATTAACCTGTAAAATTAAAGAAAAAGTATCGTTTTAAATTGAAAACACTTTTTGTGTTGTTCTCAATTTAAAACAAAGTTTCAAAGCAAATGTTTTTCATTGCCACAAGTCCTAATTTAAAACAAGAAAATTTCAAAACAAAAAAAATTAAATTTAATAAAACTGCAAAAAAATTTAAGGTTGGTTAGGGGGGAAACAAAATGATTATGTGCATACACAACAAATATATACACAAAAAAACTTTTACATATTTCCTTACATTCTAATTCTTAAATGTTCGGTAAAATACATATAATTTTAAAGCAACCTTTAAATTTTTAAACTCTTCTCAAGTACCTTTCCACAACTTCTATATAGTTTTAAAAATAATAATGCAATAGCATGCTAATAAAATGTACGAAAATATAGAAATGTCGTTAAAAAGTAAATTTTACAAACTATAGTACAAAATCGGTAACTTCATCGCTAGCAAGAGTTTTAGTACATTTGAAAACTTTCTATGGCATTCGGTTGTTAAAAAAAGTATTAAATTTTTAAGCTGTAACTTTAATGTAAATGTTTGAAAAACTATTTGCCTTTAAAAAAATAAATGTCCCTTGAAACCAACCCTCCAGATACCTCAATGGCTAAAACTATCCTTTTTAAACATCACCTTTTCAATAGCATTCCTTAGCGACATCGCAGTATCTGGAGAGAGCGTGTAGATCTGGTCAGCACACTTCTGCGCGTTGCATTTGCCATCCTCTTCGCTCGGACCCTCGCATTTTTTGCCCCCAAACATGGGAGTGGGGTTGGTGCATTGCCGCTTCTGCAAACCTATTCCGCCTCCACAGGATACTGAACAGTCCCATGCAACCCAACTGGTCCAACCCCCGTCCACCGGGCAAGTGATTTTAGTGTCGCAATTCTTCATCTCGCCCCTGTGGCCTTTGCACCTATAAAAGATTTTTTGAAATGCTTACCTTGGTAAAAAAAATATAGCTGTTTTCAAATCGATATCTGGATATTCCACTCAAATTTTCTCCTTACCGCGATTCTAAAATTTGAGGCCCGTTTCCGTTGATATGGTGCGAAGTTCATGGATGTAGGAAAGTTGACACGGCGGAATATTGCCACGCAGAGAACTCACCCGAATGGTATTGTCACAAGGACCATCCACAAATGACGCTTAACCGTTGTTAAGAATTATAAACCCCGTCGCCAATAGCCCACTTGTAGCTCTACTGCAATGCTAATCAAACAAAAATATTTTTGTTGCCACGTAATATTTATTTTCTTCCTTAAAAAAAAGTATTACACACACATACACTCCAATCCATAACCACAAACAATTACAGCTATATGAACCCTCCTCCCTCCCTTTCTTGTCAAACGTGGCGTCATTTGTGGATGGTCCCTGTGACAATATCATTCGGGTGAGTTTTCTGCGTGGCAATCTTCCACCGTAGCAACTTTCCGTATCCCGAAGTTCATGCAGCCAAAACAAAAACGAATAGGGTAAGCTGTAAATTTCCTTGAAGCCCAAAACTTTTTAAATTTGGTTTAAATTCTACAAATGTTCTTGGTGGACGACAATCTGATATAAAATTGTTTTGTTCAAAGAAGGTAAAATATGAAACGAGACTGCTAACTCAAATTATGAATAAAAACCACTTTTTGTTAGTTGAAAAAAAACTTAAATATTTTTTTAAGTTTGCATATTTTAAAACTTTTACTTAAATTCAAAATATAGTAGTTTTATTTTGTTTAAATGTCCAAAAACCTTAAATAATGTTGTTGAACTTAATTTCAGGATTTGATTTCATACTGCACTGGTAAAAAGTTTGGTGCAGGATTGAAATGGAATCCTAGAACTTTCTAGCTGCCACCACACTATTTGGAATGTTGATTCACAACTTTTGCGTTGTATCGAAGTTATGGCTCCAAATAGTAGTGGCAGTTAGAAAGTGCCAGGAGTCCCCGGTGCAATCTTGCACAAAAACGTTTACAAAGCAATCATATATAACTTTCAACTTACCTGCGTTTTTTGTCCTTTCCCGTATAATTACAATTCCGAGTCCTCCTTTTGAATCCGATGCCACAGGTAACACTGCAGTTCTCCCAGGAGCCCCAGGAGCTCCACATCCCGGGAACGGCTGTCGACTTTTTTCGAACCAGATTCAAGCTCTTCTTCAAAATTCCCAAAGGACCAATCGCTGATTCAAGTATTCCCGTATAAGCCACGAGAACAAATATTTTCAAGAATATTTTCATGTGTTTGGTCTTGAGCTTCTACAAATGTCCTTTTTTATTAAAGTTCTGAAAAAAAAGCTATGCGACACTTGTTGTTCATTAAAAGCGCTAGGACTGACGCAAAGTACAAATATACTTCTAAAAAAGAAATCATTTGATAATTTTAAATAAAAAAAAGGGGGATCTATTTTCTTTACAGTTTGCCTGTCAAAAGCAGCTTTTGCGTGTAAAATTCTGAATTGTTCGTATAAAATAATCTGATTTTCTCTGTAAATTATTCGGTATTTTCCTGACACACCAATTGAAATATTTTCTGTAAAAAAATCTGACTCTTTTACAGTAAAGCTACGGGGATTTCAATTATATATTAGGTTTTGAAGCTAAACATCAACACTTAAAAAATAAAAAATACGGGTTATTGTTAAAAAAAAATATCCCCCCAAAAAAACTTCAAATCATTAGAGTTTAAAAATATAGCTCATAGATAAAAAAAAAATTGCTTCTAAGTTACACTAAATTGTGGTTAAGTATACTTCTTCTTTTTAGCGAGTTCCTTTTTTTTATCGCATGTCAATGACACTCATGTAAGTGGTTCTTACAAGATACTCATTAATTATAAACACTTTATCGTTTTATCAGAATAAAAATATCGGCGCATAAGAATCACATTTCAAAGTCTATTCATTAAACATGTTTAAATATTCTTAGTATATCCATTATTGTTTTTTTTAAAGCGTGAACCATATCGTATGAGGAAAAGTGACACATAGGACAAATTTGACTTTTATAGTTAAATGTGCTAAAATATTCGAAATTTCAATGTCTGGAGAATAATGCTAATCTTAAATTGATTGGTATAATAGTTCGAATACAGTTAGCATATTATTTTATTTTCTAAAATAAATTACCATAGAATTGATAAATTCCAACGATTTTTCTGAAAAACTCGAATTTTGCTGCTACGTCACTTTTCTGTGCGTTGTGCAATACTTTAAAATGTATTGAATGTTTCTTTTGCATTTATATTTTTTGTTTAGTAGCTAATGACCAGTTATGATAGCTAAATTTAAAATCAGTTTGAAATTTTGATTATTTAATACGAATATATACTTAAGTACATTGAGTTACACATAAAGAACAAAAAACTATAACCTTTACATAGTGCCTTAAAAGTAACACTTTACAATGCTTTATGTTTAAAACAAGTAGGTGTGTAACAGAATCTGTCACTTAACTCGCTTCCACATATTTGTGTTTAACAGGAAAAAACGCGCTAAACACAACATTAATTCTATATTTAACATTTACAAGCTAAATTTGGCTAGTTTCATTTATTTTATTTCGAAAATTCAATAATTATTACTTATCGTTTGCAAAAATTAATTTATATTTTAAAGAATAAATATGTCATATTCCTCGCTTTTAAATAGAATGAAAACATTTCATATCAACATACAAGGATTCCGTAGTGAAATATATTTGACGTCATTTCAAACTGATCGATGTCGCAAAAATAAATTTATTTTAATTTATTGTCTAAAAGAATTAAAGTTTCTCGAGCGATTGTTGCGAATGGCAAATGTGATTTAATTCTAATAAAAACAGGGCCTTTAGCTATTTGTAATTCAAAGTTTTAAACGCCAAAATTAACTATTTTCATTAATCTTCTTTCTCAGATTTAATAATTAGACTTTATCGTTTGCTAAATTTGTTTGAAGTTCGAAGAATAATGATGTAATCTTTTTTAATAAATATTTTTATCGCCACAATTTCCCATTTACATTTCTTTCGAAAATTCACTTATTTATAGTTTGTTAAATTAATTTACAGTTCAAAAAATATATAATTTGTACAATTGATGCTTTAAAAATAAAAGCGAAACTTAGCATATTTTTTTTTATGCCAAGTTAGAATTCTCTATGCATTTTTCTTCATACATATATATAGAACCATTAAAAGAACTCTATTGTGATAATACAACAATCCAAACCGAATTATATCACATAAATAAATATTTTTTCAAAAGTGTATTTTTATTTTAACAAAAGTTTCTCGTACGTTTAAAGAAATGGCAACAGTGAAAATATTGAATAAAAATGGAATTTGCATGTTATTTCAATGTAGATTAAATTTTTAGTTATTTAAATTTTAAATAAGTTTCTAGTTTAAATTTTTTAATGAAATTTGGCATGTAGCCTAATCTGATTTTTTGCTTCAAAATGACGTATCCCACTTGTCTGTGGGACTTGTGGATGACAACAGTGAAAATATGAATAAAAATAGAATTTGCATGTTATTTCAATGTAGATAAAAAAAATTAGTTTTTTAAATTTTAAATAAACTTCTAATTTAAATTTTTTAATGAAATTTGGAATGTAGCCTAATCTGATTTTTTGCTTTAAAATGACGTATCCCACTTGTCTGTGAGACTTGTGGTTCTTTCTGTGAAAGTGGGTGACAGACGGACAGACAGACGGACTGAGCGATTATAAAACCTTCCACTTTTTACGTTATAAACGTAGTGTGGAAGCTAAAAAGAAGTTTCAACTAACGATTTTAACGTTTATAAAGTTTAACTTATATTCGTCTAATTGTATCGATAATCAGTAGACACCCCTTATTTGAAGACTCAATGTAATCATCATTGTCAATAAGTGACTAAATAAACAAAAGTAATTGACAACCAGAAGTTATTTACTTCTGCGCGTAAGTAGGTTACTTCATAAAAGTCTATTTTGGAACTAAATATTCTTTCTTCAAAAATAAAATCGCACTGTGATCAACATACCAGTTTTACCGCTAAATAAAACTTTTTTTTAATTAATCAGTTTTACATTGAATCTTTCTGTGAAGTTTGTTAAAGAGACAGTTTACATTCCATTTTTTCATGTAGTCTGTCTCATTTTTACGGATTCACATAACAAGCGACGAAAATGGTTATTTATTATGTTCGTTTCTCAAGTTTAACTTCTCGAGAGCTGCTGATCTCCTTGGCTTTACTTCCCACGCCATTCTTTACAGTTGAGATGATTTCCCGAGAGAATGCAATTTTTTGATAAATAAATATGGCATTAAGCAGTCGTTCGTCAAATTAAGAAAATATACTTCCTTAGGGTAAATGTGTAGCTTCCGTGATATTTCAGAAGGAACTTCTAATTATGATGTGGTTTCTCGCCAAGATTCCCATTCCACGCCAAACGCATTTTATTTTTTAATTTATTTGTGAGAATTTGCAAACTGTTTAAAATAAAGATCACAGAAATGAATGGAGGTGTTAACAAAAGTTTAAAAAAAATATTTTAAGTAAAATTTCAAGTACTTCAGATTTACAATCTTGGCGACATTTTTGGGTATGGGCATCAAATTGGGAGTTTAGCGAAAAGAAACCCCATTATCTAAAGGTCTTATTTCATCAAAAATAAAACTGAATGGTTGCTTCAGTTAGTTTTTAACATAAACTGCTAGGTACGTTAATTAATGTAGGCGGAAATCACTTTTTATCGTGTTAATTTTATGACGGTTCTTATTCTAAAGTTATCATAACATTCTGTTTTTAGGAAGTCTTATTTATAATACACTTACTTATTAAATATTTACAAAAGATTTCTTACCATAAAAACTTTAACTGGCATGGAATAAATCTAAATGTAACTTTAAAAAAATTCGACGCAACGTTAGTTTAACACTTTATTGCTTGCACGCATCAAAAATTTACACTTTTATATTTTGTTATCTTGTGTTTTTAAATATATTAAAGTTTGTTTCAAAATAAAAAGCCATATTTAAGACTAGTAAGAAAATAAATTTGTTTCTGGTCTAAAGTGGTATTTTAAGAAAATTTGATTTAAAAAAATTACCAAACAAAAATTAGTATACAAATTTTTTAAAAAAAACTTTTAAAACATTGAAAAATAATTTAAATTAGTTAAACTTTAGAAAAAAAGTTGGAACTTGCGATTTAAATCTTGTTTATTTCATATCACGGAAATGAAATAAGATAAACATACTTGGCGAGAAAAAAATGTCTTGAAGTCACCAAGTTGCTTTCATGCACCACAACAAACCGAAACGAGCGAATAGTTTATTTTTTACATTTCATTAATAAATATAGTTTCGCACTATTGCATTAACAGCTACGGACTATTCAAAACGGGGCGTACCGTGCTTTGTTTGTGGAGTATAAGACCTAGTTTAACATAGCTGTAACGTAACCGAAGGCGTGGCCAATGGCCATTTCCAGTTGATCATTCTTCCTTAAAATTGCACCAAATCATTCCCAAGCGGTTTGTAAGGATGGATAAATAAAGCCATTACATCGTCAATTGGCAAACTCGCTTTGTGTTGTTATTTCAGCAGTATCTAAGATTATTTAATCCCATACAAATCTCCAAACCAAGCCTAAGCTAACTTCAACAAGAAATATCAAATTATACAAAAACGAATATAAAGCATTCGAGGTTAGAATAAGTTGAAGGTGTTGACATGTCAAAAACATGTACACATACCAGTTTGACAGTTGAAAAATTGATCTTTTCCACGATAAACTCAATTAAACATTTGGATAATTATTTGGCACCTCGTTGCCATGGAATCTAAATTATTCATATACATTTGAATCTTCCGTATAAAGGGAAATATTGAAACTTTGTGTTTATTCAGATCTGATACTGCTATCTACAACTACACAACGGGTCATTTTTATGAGACTTTTAGTTTACAAATCTCATTATAACTGTGTCGTTTGTTTGGGCTCAATCCTATTGATTTAGGTACAGATGGCCTCCTTCTTTTGCGTACCAAGAATTCCCAATCTATTCCAGCCTCCGCGCATAAAAAATTTCTCAAAATATAACTGATATGCCTTGCAACGATTTGCATACAAATAGAATGCTTCCATACTATAGCGGATCTCTAACAAGGCGAGCAAACATTGCTAAACCTACAATACCATGGGGAATAAATTTACAAGTTCAAATCCGTTTCCCCAGTAATTATATTTGTAGCCTTTCAGAATCGATTTTCTTAAGGTGTACATACACACTCTAAAATAACAAAAAAAAACTAAATCAGTATTTTTTTTTTATTTAAATATGTTTGAACCCCTAAATATTTTTTTTAAATGATAATAAATGTAAATTCGTTCTACATTTTAGATAAAAGTTACAAAGGGTTTTATCACTTCCTCTACACTAAAACTTGCATATTTTGTTATCTTTAAAATCAATTTCCTATTTAAAAAAAACTGTATTTTATGCACACGTAGTTTTGTTAAATTTAAAATAGCATTTTGTATAAAGATTTTTATTATTTAAATATATAAGTAGCTATGAGATGTTATGGGAACCTCATTACAGAAGATTTAGTTCCGCAATTCTTTAACTGAAGGTCAAAGTTAAATTATAGTGAAAAAAGGGATTTTTTTTAATTGTTCATAATTAAATTGCTCATTTGAGGTTCAAAACATTGAGAATATTTGGGTGGATAATCTGAAAGTAATTTTATATATCCATGTCAATTAGGTACTGGGTTATGAGTGTTCAAAAAAATTCTAATTGATGTATTAAAAAATTAGATTTTAATTTATTCAAAATATTTTTGCACAAACCATCATGAATTTATAAATTTATTTAAATATAAAAAATTGGCTAAGTTAAAAACTGAAAAAATCAAACGTGTACGCACACCTTAAAAGTAGGTCTCAGTCCATTTATTCCTCTGGTAACAAACCAGTAACCAGCGTAGTGCACCTACCCAAACCCATTAGTATCCACATTTACCAACCAAGAACATTCAATTTTGTTCCAAATCCCAAAATCAATTCGGCTCACTTTCCTGAACGTACGATTTTTATGTATTCAATTAAAAGTGCGTTAGTCCAATATTTCAACAAAACACTGGTGCGGAAAAATTCAACCGACAATATTCTCCTCGGCCAAACCGGAGAATAAACGACAAGAGTTGTTGCATTTGAGCGGGATTTAACAGCCCCGAGAGCAGGTCATAACAAATCCCATAAACCGTTTCCTGCGTAAATACTTCCAGGCGGCCCAGCCTCCGCCTTCAATTAGGCTGAAATTCTTAACGGCCTATTAAAACCGGGAATGAATACCAGAAATGCGAGTCAGGCTTTCTTGACTCCGGGCCGGTGGAACTTGATTTTGTGGCGAATTTATAGTAGAAATTTGATTGCGCTCTGGTATGACAAAGTGTAAGTACAATTTTGTCAGAAAGTTTTTTTTATGAAAATAGTGCTTGAAAAGCACATTTTTAAGTTAGTTCAATTCTATATTCATGTGTGGTTAAAACGCGAGTGTAATGTGATTACAGTTTTCTGCATCCATCAACCACCATTGAAATTCGTATTTTCAAACTCATTTTAGTAAAACTCATTAAAGTGCCAGTTACAACCTTGTTAGGCTAAAGCATCAGTTTGTCGCAGAGAAATTTTGTTGTCCGTTAATTCTCCTCGTTTGGAAAGGCTAGAAGGCAGCGATAAAGAATCGAATACAGTTTAAATGCGCATGTACGCTTTATAAAGTTACTGATTTCTTGAGAGGAGTTGGAATAGGATAGTCAGTAAAATGATCTCACAAGAACAAAACTGGTATATTCTATTACATTCCAATTTAATGCTCCTCCGCCAGTTTATATCCGCACTTCTCTTGTAATATTCCATGTCAAAGAACAAGTTTATTATTTGTTGAACAGAATAGATGGCATTCTCATGCAAGTATCTGAGGCACCATGGTTTGGGTTTTTGATTATTTGAACAGATGTACAGTTGGGGGGAAAACGATCCACCCTTCGTTTTTCGGCTGCTATTGGTCAAGGAATTTTGTGAAAGGTGTCATTTTTCAGGAAATACCATAGGGGATTGAGAACTGGCAACAAAAATTGTATAAGGGGTTAATGAGTACCAACTAAATATGAATATTAAAATGAGTACCAACTTTGAAAATTCCAATGGCAACACCCAATTTTTTATATAAAAATGTTTATCATTTCCTAAATACCCCATATCCAAAAGAAAATTTATTGATTTGCATTATTTGTTGTGATATAAGCATTCAAAGTTGAACGCCCATAATGTAAAAAAAAGTTTCACAAACTTTTATTCATACCCCCACTAATAAAATGAATTAAACAAAGATTTTTTTTCATTATATACTTCTTAATCTACCAAAAACAAATTACACAAGTTTTTTCATCAATTTTTTTATTTTTAATATTTTTTATTTAAATTTAAATAAGAAAAAATAAAACATGAATAGCAACCCCATTTTTTTTTACATAAATCGATAAAGTAGATCAAGTAGAACCAAAATCCCGAATTTTTCAATTCAACAACAATTATTTGCCGAGTTATTGTAAATATACTGAAATAAAAACGAATTTTAGGGACCGTGTAAAAAATTACTTGGCGAATTTGATCTTAACTTGCATTATCGTTTGGTGGTTGAAAAGCGTTTATTGGTAAATGTTTATTTAAATTATTGATGTTTGTCAAATGTCTTAAAATCTTTTCTAGTTTCAAGTGCATACAATGTATTTTGTTTGTATAATTAACATTAAATTATATCGATTACTATGTTTTAAATGTATGTTATTTCCGAAACAATTTTTAAAAATGTGTTTAATATTAAAAATTAAATACCCAAAAATATAATTGGAATTCTGTGTTAAGTATATTTCATTGTTACTACATTGATTATTTAAAATGATTAGTGAAAAATCATTGCCAAATCATTCTGCGTAATTTTATTTTGCTTTCCTTAAATATCGTGTTACGGTCGTAACTCTCGTTTAGTAATATGTGATTTATATTAACGATAAAGTGCGCCGAATTTTAAACAGACTTTTTGTAGCAATATGAATGAAACAAAAATTTGCATAAAATATAGAACATAGATGCAATAATCATGTCTGTCTACCTGATTGTAACTAATAGCATTTGAAAATATGTTCGTTATAAATAATCAATAATCGTATATGTGACTTAATTTCAAATTGAAACTTTTCCTCGTTTAGTCTATTTCTGAATTTTGAAATCCAAAATTAAAAAAAAAAAAAACGTTAAAATCACAATATTAGTGAAGAAGGTTTAATTCTAGCATCCGTTGGCGAGATTATGTTAACCCTTTTGTTAGCTTGTCGTTTCGAAAAGACACCCTAAATATTACCTTTTTTCATTTTGGAGATTTCCCCCTAAACGAGTTCAAAATTAATGCTTTATTATATATCAGCAAATAATGAAAAATAAATAATTCTTTTTTAAATCTGGCGCATTTTGAAGGTGCTGAACATTTTTATGTAAAAAAATTGGGTGTTGCTATTGGAATTTTCAAAGTTGGTACTCATTTTAATATGTAGACGACCCCTATACAATTTGTGTTGCCAGTTCTCAATTCCTTACGCTATTTCCTGAAAAATGACACTTTTCACAAAATTCTTTGACCAATAGCAGCCGAAAAGCGAAGGGTGGATCGTTTTTTTCCCAGCTGTACTATAGTTAAAATCACGATCTTGATCTGCATGAGCAACTAAATGTATTCGTAGCATGCCTACACACACACACGCACTTTAAATAGTTTCAAGATCTTAAGTCAACACCTAATTCAACTGTTTTGGATGTCAGCCTAGGTATTCACATAGTTACTTTACCGATGCAAAAATTAATCGACATTTCTCTTGGCGTTTCAGAGCCAACCGGAAGCGTGAACCAATACCAAAATCCAAATATTCTAAAAAAAAGTTCCTTTCACCAAAATTCAACAAGGCATCACCTCTGTCGTGGTGACATAAACCTCTCCAATGTAAGAAGCGTAACACAATACATGATTCATAGAACCAAGGCCGAGCCGACGGAAGTTCAACCTTCTTCACTTCGTATTGTTGGTTTGAAATAGCTGCAGCAAGTAACAATAAATAAAAAAATAGAATTATATTACATCAACAATTTCACCATATCAAGAACTTTTAAGTTTAACAGCCATCATTTTCTATTCCTTACCCAAGTTTACCATATAATGTGTGGCAAAGGTTATTTCGTACAAGACCTTTCTCTATGAAAGGTCCACTCACAGCTGCAAACGAATTTAATATTTTTACCCGAAAAAATTTTAAGTATGCGACCAACAAATTTACAAATAATTTCCGTTCAAAATTCATCACTTGAACAACTTCAAAAGGATGACAAATGTATTCCGTTATTTAACTCTCGAAAGGATACATACGTTAAAAATCCTCACCTAACTGTAAGGTTTTCCAGAAACACACGTAATTTAAAAATATTTTTAAATATATAATTTTACTAATTTTTAACAATTGAAGTATGGAGGAGTCCTTTACAATCATCTGTTACAGAAATATATATATTTTTTAGGAAATTGAATTTTCAATTAAAAATTCTAATTTTATTATCATGCAGTGAAAATAAGTTTACACTTAATTGCTTATCCCTCATTAGGCTAAAAGATCAATTCGAAGAAATAGTTCTGGCGCAAATTTAATAATTTTTTAAAACTGGCTTAACCTGGTATTTTAAAATAAAGACCAATTATTGATAACTATACTTTAAAAACAACTTAAATTATTTATTGGGATAGGTTTTCTTGATCACACAATGTCTCACAACAGCTAAGGGCGGCTTATTAAACTCTTATTATTTTCTCTATAAATTTTATTATGTCCAGGATGGTTACATTCAAAATTACACTAATAGCGTTAGCCACAGCTTTGTCAAGCCCAACCAGCGACCTTGGAAGAAGAAAGGGGCTGAAACGAAAGCCTTGTTGCATAAGTAAATTTTTGAAACTGCAGAATATGCATGCATTATGTATGAGATCTGATTCTAGATTCGGATACCTGGTATTGGATGTCTTTGTGTGGAGTTGCTACCTCTCGAGAAGGAACCTAGGAAGTAAAAAAGGAGGGTGTTCCATCTTGATTGAAGTCTCAATTCGTTTTCCAAGCTATATTTCCTTTCTTTATATACGTTACTCACTATCCATGTAGTTTTTAAATGGTTTTTTTTTACAAGGAAATTAATAGTTATGGAACAAATTTCAATGATTTTATTTCACTAAAGGTGATAAATTTGCTTTTTATTAATTTTCGGATTATTTATCTTAAATACTTTTTAGCAGTACCATATAGATATGCAAAACACTCACCTGAACGTCTATTCTTAGAAAAAGCTATCAAACATTTATATTTTTAAAAATATAAACACAAATATATAATATTCTATTGTCATTTTGCATGAAATAACTTTGTTGGAACTTTTTTCCTTTAACATAAATAACAAATTATACAGTAATAATCTCCAGTACTAATAAAAATTTATAATAATAACATAGATACTTAAATACGATGTATACATAAAATTTATTGAAACCTTTTTTATTGATTTTAACAGCATATACAGTATTTCAAGCTTTTTAAAAATGTATCCATTTTGAAATATTTCCTTCAAAAAGTAGTTGGTTAACCTTACTTTCATTCATTAGGCTTATGATGATAAAAACGAGCGATATGACACGCACGAAATACCTTAAACGTGACCCCACATGCCCAATCTCGGCTATGCTCTTGTCCACATTATTCATTGCTGCCATACCACGCAACCCTCGGTAATTGTACTTCTCACTCTTAACTAATTTACCTCTCTTGATAGTAACACCGAAGTATGTGACTAGACGTTCAGAATACAAATGACGTTCAGCTAATATTTCTACAGAAGTAATTATAGCCAAACGTAAGTTTATCCTAGATGGTTTTTTTTAAATATATAGCAAGAACTTTAGCATTAATTGTAATTTATCCCCCACAAAATAAATCTAGTAAGAAAATAAACATAAATATCAAGGAAGTTAGATTTCCGATGACTGATAGTTTTTTGTGTTTACAAACATTGTAAAAATAACTTCAACAGCGTAAAGTGTTGTTGCAAAATGTTTTTCATTGTAGTAAAAAAATGAAAATAAGAAAATTAAAACCCTAAAAGATAAAGAAATGATTAAAATGGCGTTTCAAATATCCCCTCAAAAGAAACTAATAGTTTGAACAGTTTATTTACGCAAGAATTTTATATTTTTGTTGTGTTAATACTAATGGGATTAATTAATATAGAGCGATTATTTAAAATTTTATTTTATTTGAAGCAGTTCAGAATAATAATTAGGCAACAAAAAAAAGGATTAAAGTTAGTTAAAGTAAAAGTTAGTGCAAGTAAAATTTTGCTTTTTATTTTTGTTCCATTTAATAAAAATAAAACAATATTTACTAAAATATGTTTTTATATACCAACATCTTTTAAATTTGTTTGGCCTTGAAATTTATGGTACAAAACAAACAAAAAAAAGTAAAATTTTGCTTTTTATTTTTGTTCCATTTAAAAAAAATAAAACAATATTTACTAAAATATGTTTTTATATACCAACATCTTTTAAATTTGTTTGGCCCTTGAAATTTATGGTACAAAACAAACAAAAAAATATATATACTTTATGGTTATACCCTCTTCAATTCCATCCCACTGCAATTAATGGAGTACATAACAGATAATTTGATTGATTATGTTATCATGGTACAAATGCAAGAAATAGTACTAATCATGAAACAGCCGCTAATTGATGAAGTTCAACAATGCCTCTGGCAGGGGTTTTTTGCGCTTTCATTATTCAATCGAAACGATCTTCTTGTCAGAGAGAAGACTATTAGAGAAATATATAAAGATAAATTTCATAGTGATACTCTCGTCAACGACATTAAATTGCAACTACCATTTTTATACCATCACAGACTTCTGTACAATTCACCAATGGAGAAAATAAAAATATAAAGAATTTCGAACAAAAAAAAAGCTCTCTTTCAGCTGATAAGAGTTGGTATCCAAGAAAACAAAAACTTTTTCCCGCCAATAAAAAATTGGTTATTAGTTCGGATGCTTTGATGGCCACAGAGAGTTAAGTAACTACAAAAATAAACGAGGCAACTTAATTTTTGCGAGATGGGGGTTCGGAGGTGGTTTGCAATTTACTTTTTGTAAGATTTTTATTTCGCCTGTAGATTTTTGCTAGAGAAGGTGGTATCACAATTCTATGTCTACCACATTAACTTCATTTACTGTTAGATACCTACAATTTAGGAAATAGGTTGTTTTGTTGGCGTTTTTTTCGGAGTTTGGAAAACCAACAATGATGATTACTATTTTTCATACATATATCTTTTTTGCTCTACGCTTTAACAAAAATTTTAATCAGCATTATCTGATAATAGCGCATTTTTCTCTTAGTTACAATTAAATTGTAATCTTAAAATAACTTATTTTGTGTAGGGACAGGATATGACCCAATCGAGTTTTGTTGTAACTTTAAAAACTATTATGAATGTTAATGCGGATATTTTATTCATAAGTAGTAAAAATATATATTAGTATTTTTCTTATATTAATTCATGTTAAATATAAATTTAAACTTAGTTTGGTCATGTATCCAATGCATAGATAATGACCCACCAAATTGTGTAGATTTAATTATCAAACTTACTTTTAAAAACTAATATCTATTACGAAGTTATATAGATTTTGTAGTATTTAGACAATATATTCTTATTTATCACATTAATATGCTATACTACGAATATCTGGTCGAATAAAATGAGCTTTTATTTTGCAGAGAAAAACAGGTGGTTAAAGAATCGCTACTATTTGACCAATATAAACTTGGGATGTATTATCCATTTCAGGCCATTTAAAACATTTTCCATCGATTCTTTCTGCATATTGAATTGTAAGCTCGTTAAAAAAATCTCACTTGTACGTTCCCAACAAACCTTATACTCCGTTAAGAACCCAGTCATTTACTTTTGGGACTCCCGTCATTTTTTAAAAATTTACTTGTTCTACTTCTGTCTACTTTTGTATTGTTTACTTGGGTCATATATCCCCTATTGGCTTAGGTCATTTATCCCTAGTTGCACTTTTTTTGCTTAACCCCAAAACAAAGTCCCTTGCGAATAATTACATGAGCACTATTATACACGTAACTGTAGCTAATAGCATGAACTAAACAAGTAACTAATTGAAAAAATATTTCCTTTAAACCAAAAAATGTAGACCGAAAAACCTTACGGCCTCAAAAATTTACTTTCAGTGCATGAAAACGTATTTCTTCACATAACTAAACACATACGCTAAGATTCAGCTCGTTTTTTTTTCACCATGTGATCAGCTGTCTGAAAGGAAAAAAAGTGATGCCACTTTCAACTCACAAAACTTTTCCATTGCTGAGAAAAAGGCATTGGGTCATGTATCCTTATGGGTCAAATGTCCCTAGTTCCCCCTACTAATATAAAATGCAGTTGTTTAATCTATAATAGCTTGCAGATAAAAGAAAAGGTTGAGGATAATAATTTTTGTTAAACTTTAATTGAGGTTAAATAAGTTTAAAAAAAGTGTTGAACTTTTTAGCTAAATTAAACATACATAATCGCCAATAACTAAATACTAGTCATGACTAAATGTGATTTATGTGTATAGTTTCCAAGTAAAACTAAATACTAAAAGCTTTCCTAGCTAAATATTAAAAACTAGCTTTATAAACCCGGCGTTGCACGGGTGTACCCTTAATAACCCTAATTAGTAGTTTTTATGTAAACTTCTATTTTATACCAATTGATCCCTCCACTACTGGTCTACTTCATCAGGATATTATAATCTCCTCCCATTCTGATATAAGGTGTTGATTTTATCCAGGCCCTTCCAGGAGTTTGAGGTCTTTCCCATAGGCCCCTGTTCAAATTGCCAGAACAGATACATGATATAATGACCTGTTTTTATTTCACGATTAGCGCAAATCGAAACTGCCCAAATGTGGTAAACATTCCACTTCATGTTTCATACAACTCGATAGGGTTGGGGAACCCAATCGGTAAAGATTTTCGTCTTGCATGCGATAGGTCCCAGGTTCAGGTCCGGGCATCGCAAAAATAACTGCCAACCTATAAACGGCTCGTGCAGCCAAAAAATGTCCGACGAATAATACCCCGTGTAGAGGAAGGGCACTTTAAATATCCTCCAAATTCCCAACGTTGCGTACGATGTCGCCTTTAAAAGTTGCATTGGGTACCTACTCACGTGTCGGCTCGTAACTTGACTGTGGTTCTAAATTACGACTCTCGTTTTCAATAGCACTCGTGTGTAGCTTTAATGCGACGACTATTCAAACTAACCCTAACACATACAACTGGATGGGAATAGCTACCCTACGTTAAATTTTCAACTTCGCCAAAAGCCGCCAATGCCAAAATTCCAACGACCATTACGCCATCTTAGCATCAGAAAACAAAACAGACATTCATCCTCTTGTATGGTTGGAAAATTTTTATATAAAGTACAAATTCCTTATTTATGCCGAATATATTCCGATTAACGAAAAGAATCGTGACCGGCAATTTTACGCCAAATCTGGTAACCCCGATGGCAACCTTTGGCGAAATTAGCATTTGCATTGACAATTTCTAAATGTTAATCTATTTAAATCTTAAACGCATATAGTTAATTCTGAAGTTTTCATATACTAATATTTTATTAATTATACGCTTATGATTTTAAATAATTATTTACTTTTTTTAAATGAATTCTTCGGCATTTTAATGTTCCACTTTTTTTTTATAAATCTGATCTGCAATTTAATGAATTTTTCCGTTGTTTTAAGTCGGCCGTTTTGAAATTAGGTAGTATTTATGGTCATTTCGAGATGGCAACCATTTCGGCAAGTGCCGGGGTTTGTTATCATTTCGAATTGGCGACATTTTTGAAAATTCGCCAAATCTGACCACGATTCTTTAGGTTAACCTATATTCCTTCATATCTTCTTTTTTTACCATCTGTAAACATCATTTCAATTAAATTCGTAAACGTAATTAAAATCTAGTTGAGGAAATCTGATCCACCATAAAAAAAAATAAAGAGATTTAAAATCAACAAATAAAATACTGATATTCAACTAACAATCCAGCAAATTAAACCTACGTGCTCTTTTTTTTCTTTTTTAATTTTCGTTCACGCTGAACGCGCTGAAATTTCTTTGAATTGAATTAAAAAGTATAAATTCTAATTTAACAATGCTATTCCTATGGGGAAATCAGCTCACGTTTTGCACTCCTACACCCTTTGGGTTCGAATAAAAAGTATCCTATAGCCTATTCCTGGTTCTAATCTATCTCCCCACCGATTTTCAGCCAAATCCGTTTAGCCGTTCTTGAGTTATAAATGGTCTTACTAACACGACTTTCTTTTATATATAGATTGGCCTTGTCATTTATTTTTACATTGTATAAATTTTATTAGTTCAGCCTTATAATGGAAAAAAATAATATATAGAGAGAAATTAATGTAAAATAAATAGAAGCTGCCTGTTTACCTACTTAACGGTAATTGTTGGGTTTGGGGAGTTTTTTTTCCTAAACAAGTTTAAAACATGCATGGTTATATAACCATAAAAACTAAGCTACACGATGTTGATGTTATAAACGTTAAATACCGGTTTTATTTTCAAAACAGACTTTAAATGACCGTGCGAGTGACATTGTACGCTAATACCATCGGGACTTTGGACTCCACAGCTTTAATGAACCCCAATGCACTCGGGGACATCAACGATTGAGAGTATTTTTATTTTATCTGTAATGCAATTCCGGTTACATGATCGCTGAGATTAAAACACAGGCCTTCTTGACAAATGTCATGCGTCAAACCAACTCACTCCCACAGAAACTGGGCAATTATGTAAAAGAAAAAAGGTACTTGCTTGATTCTAATTGTCTAAAAGTATTGTGATAGGGAAAATATTACGCTAATCATAGAAAGCACAGAAAGAACGATTATCCGCCCCAGTGTACGGTGAGAAAACATATATTTGTACAGTTATTAGGCTTTTCTTGACAAATATAATAAAATAATACAATAAATAAGTATTTAACAAAAAAATTTCGGAAATTTCTAACAGTGCGAGCGTAAACTCCGCCGAGCTGATTAGATGCCTTGCTAGAAATCTGTAACTTATTAAATCAGATTTCGACAGCCAACCGCCGACATTATTAGCTGATTTCCAAAGCCACCGGCATCACGCAGGGACATTTAATGAGTCTGCCAGAAACAAGTGCTTTTATTATCTCTCTACCGAAGATGTTCTTATGGTCGAGTAACTAAAATATCTGTTTTTTATATCGTGATTATGTCTAGCCATCTGTGGTATCCATAACTTAGATAAAATGACATAAATTCAACAGTTGACTTGGAAGTCTTTCAAAATAGTATATTTATACTATCGAAAATTCCCGTAACCTACCTAAGTATATATTTCTACTTAGATGTGTATAGAGAAAAAAATCATTAAAAATTAGAAATGAATAATATTCACGATTGTTGCAAATAACGTCCAGTCTCGGACCTAAACACTAATTAAATGTTAATTTTCAATGCTTGATTATTCACTAAAAGTATTTTAATAATCTTCATTTAATTTATTTTACAAATTATTTATAAACAATCAACCTTAAATCAGATTTGATATCTTGACAGTAAAAGCAACCTATATGGAACTAATGCTAATAGTTGCAAGTTTCATTGTTTTCCTTAGCGTTCTGAATACTGGGTACTTTTCAAATAGTTGATTTTACATGCAGCGATGAATTAAAAGAACACGTCAAAAGTTATTAGTATATCCGATATTTAGACAGCCTGACAATGTTGCTATTCATTAGACAAAACCCATAATATAATCTATACATCATTCCTCGCTTTTGTAACTAATCTTCAAAGAGTATAATTAGTATTAATAAAAGAATTCCAATAGCATTTATTGGTATTATTTTTTTAAGAAGGAAACGGACGTCTAATGAGTTTATATCTAGTCCCTAGTCGAAAAGAATTCGTTTGATAATAAACTAATTGTTAAAATAGTTATGTTTCTGCAAGATAAGCTTCAATTGTAATTAGTGACTTTGTTGAGAACGATATTGTTCCATTATTCCACCAATCATTGTTAGAAATTATAGCACGTTTTGCTATTACTTTTTACATCACGGTGTTGTAATGATTGTTTTAGAGCAAATTGATGTTTTTATGGCTACAGAGTCACATGAATAATTTACTCTCTACTAGTGTTTAAATATCGAGGATGAGCGCATACAATCACCTGCCAGCGAAGCAAACGTTTTTGTCTGTATTACACAATAAATTTTACATCATATATAAATTCACAGCACAGGGTGGATGCAGCACTTTTACCATTACACTGGAATACAGTCCCTGGACTAATTATCAAATTTTTAGACGCACTGCAAGATTTCATGTATCAATCAATGATGAACAAAATATCTTTAGAAGGACATTTGTGTTCCTGAACTTAAGCTATTGAATAGAAAATACTATCTGCTATACTTAATACATATATCGACATCTTTTTTAATGATATGATATTCTTTGGTATGTTTTCATCATTACTAAAAAATACAGTGCGTCTAATAATTTGTCCAGGGACTGTAGTAAATTGGAGGTATATTTATTTACAGCGTACTACGTTTCAGTAGACTACTATTCAAAATATCCCCTTTAAAACAAAACACATATTTATCCATAGAGTTTTCAAAACACTAATTGTTACATTAATCCCTAAAGAGATGCATCCAATATAATCAGCAACGCTTCTCTAAATTCTTGCTATAACATCGGCGCCAGACTACTAAATCAAATTTCTTCATCAGTGTATCACTCATTACTCATCTCGCAAGAGATAAAATTCAATTTATGGTAAAACCCTTAGGGTATCATTACGAAAGTAAAGCAACCTCATTGATTTTTCATCCAACTCGCGTATCAACGAGTCATTTACATAGTCGCGTATTACAGAAGATTCAAACGTCAATACCACCTTAAATATCAAAGAAAGCAAGTCAATTTGATTGGTTGCCATTAAAAGTGTTAATACTTGCAGTTGCATTTTATAATGAATTTATTTTGCAAAAAAATAAAAACTTCATGTGAAAATTAATTTGCACAAATTTGGTAATTCTTTTTGCTTTATGAATTTTAATTAGTTAATAAAATTAAGCAATCAAAAAAAGAAATATTATAATCTTAGTTAATGGAAATATGCCTCTTCCCAAAAATAATATTGAATTGTTTTAGTTAAATATGATATAAGCTAGCACGCAAAGAAACTCACACAAAAGAAAATATGTTTTAAGTATTCGAATGTGGAAAGTAAGACCATGTTATGGGTTATAGTATTGACCATATATAATTATCGTGTTATATTATTGATCATATGATCAAGGTCATATTATTATGTTCTAATTATTAACCATATTGTTATAGTCATAATTTACCACATTATTATGGTCAAAAATATGGTTTCTTATGTATGAATGAAATTATATGACATAAAACTATTGAAAAAAGGATTACTTCGGGATTAGACCGTTTTGAATTACTAGTAGAACTCAACTTTAAGCTTCCTGAAAGGAACGAGCTTTATTAATAGCAGACATTTCGAACCAAAACCGGACAATTTTCCGAATTTTCTGGAGAAAATGAATAGTATCGAGACGAAATTTGAAAAAAAAAGCTTAGATTATCCGTTTTAGGTACTTTCGAATTTTCCAGTAAGTGCATACGTATATTAAAAGTGCTCGGGAGCGTAACTGCTGAATGCTTCTACGGGAAAGGAAAAGAAACTTTGGAAATTAATAGTTTATGGTTTTCATCCTTCATTTTAGATGGTGGGGAGGCTCTAAATGGTTTCGAAGTTTCACAGTGCAAGGATGCTGTGTTTAATGTTTTGCTTCTAAAATTACAGTTTTTCTTTTACAGCTACGAATAGTTTATAAGGGGGTGTCATATTTTCGTAATGACATTACAAAAGTAAATTGGAGCGAAAATGCATTTTTGATGTAGGAACATATACTATTAAGTTAAAATGAGAGTTTCCAATTAATTAATTAAATGGATGTTTGGATTTGTTTTATGTTAAAGGTCGTAAAATAATCATATCGCATTTGTTAAATTTACCCTTCAGTTGAAATTTTCTGAAACACTTTTATTTTCTTTAATATTCAAGCTACCATGGTACAGGAAAACAAATAAAGTATTTAGAAAATGGAATATTTTTTTAAAACATGTATATGTAAAGATTCTGATTTAAATAAGTTTAAAAGAATAGCATGCTCAATTACGACTACAAGAAATTTATCTAGATATATCATCAAACTAGATTACGGATACCGTAGCAATTGCTATATATTATCGAAAAATATTATCAGACAAAACAATAACCTCCTCAGTAAATGCCATGACAGCGATGTTAATGTGAAATAAATCTTGATAAATATTTACATTCGTCTGACAAATATAGCCATTATATATGAGCATACATTCCAAGAATTTAACAATAAGTACGTTTTATTGAAACTGCAAATGTGCTTCGGACTTTCTAAAAATACACGCTCGTGAGACAATGTATTGAAACTCCAAGAAAATCCCATTTCGACTTCTTTAAGCTTTTTACTAAAAACTTCAATCAATTCCCAGAAACTATAAATCCACAGTTGTATTACAGGAACGTAATCCGAAATAGGAATGAAACATAATGCTTCAAACTGCTATCAAAAGTAGCGTGGGAACAAAAACTTACTGATACTGGCCCAGGTGTAAGTGATACAAAACATGAAACAGCGAAGAAATTTGATTTATACCCTTGCTTCAACTCTTCAGCTTCGCAAAGACTTTTCTCCCCATTATCTTCCTGATAAGTTTTCTGAGTTTGGTCTGACAAAATTGTAGAAACATGAAGAGATCCCAGGATTGTAATCTCGACTGCGATTTTATGTTTTCATAACATGACCTAAACCTAGTATCTGCGATCTACCGACATTCGTATAATGTTGAATAAAATTGTATTAAATTTTAAGGCACAAATGGTGCTTCACTTCAGAGAGCTTAGAATTGTAATATCAAATGACGTTGATGGCTTTAACCTTCAGATTGGCACGCATTTTGGTTAAAGTGTAATCTTGTTTCATTAAATGAGATTAAAATTTAAAATTTTAACTGATTTTTTTTTTAAATATGGTAATAAACCGGAGGAAAAATTAATCCATTGAAAATGTACTAAACAAGCAGAAACGAAGCAAAAACACAAACATTAAAGGAACAAGGCTATCAAAGATTGATCAAGTAGGGTCAGCCCGCTGGAGGTCGAGATGAGTTCTTGTCTTCCCATTAGCTTTCACAAGATGCCTCTCATCTGGGCATCATGGTTTAGTCCACGACAAACAATAAGGAAGTCAGAATTATTTGCCTTTTCCACACATCTGGCACTGGAGTGCAGAAACCATGAAACGTTAACTGAAAATTTTATTTCTTTAATTTTTTTTAATTCTGTATCAGATAATAATAAATGGAAATGCTGCATTCTTTAAATTTGAAAATTAAGTAAAATTATACAAAAATTATAATATATTTTTTTTTAATTATGTGTGTCGCTGGAAAACCTTACAGTCAGGTAACTGGTTTATATGTCTGTATCCCTCAGAAAGTTGAACATCTTAACTGTTTGAAGCATCTGACTAAATCTGTAGTACCTGGTCATTCAAAATTAATATAATTTCGAAATTTTGTTACCAAAAAAATGAGAATTAAAATGGTTACAACGGAAATTATAAAATTTAATTCATTTCAGCTCAAGTTCATTGCTACGAATAAATAAACAGTTTTACAGTTGAAGGATATGTAATAACAATTTATACTTGAATTTAACAGTAATTTTCGTCAGTTTACCATGTTACTACGTGGACTCGACTGTGTGGAAGCTTTTCAAATGGGTTAAGAATGAGCAGATTAAAGCGGCCTTAAAACCAAAACAAAACTCAGTTTAATGAAAAAAAAATGAAAATAATTTTGTCAAACCGATTCCAAAATTTCTTAAGAAAGAGTGGGTATGTGTTATTGATTCAAGTCATTTTTCGCGAAGAAATTTCGTCTAGGAGTGTGAACATGCATTTCAAAGAAAAACTAAAAAGAGCAAAGCTAAAAGCCTTATCTTTTATTCTTGATGTTCTGTTTTTTTAGACAGCTCATACAAACATTTTACAAAAGGTGCTGATTTTTTATAAAGGGATATTTCTTAAAAAATTGAAAATAATGTAAGGGATTGATGTTCTATATATTGATTTATTATGAGTTTATTTAGAGTTCTGTAATATCGATTATTTTTGTGAAATGTATTATTTCATTATTACTAATCATTTCAAAAAGTATTCTTCCACCTTTAAAAGCAATCAAAGCACTTAAAATGCAAATTTAAAAACAGTAAACTTTTTATTTTATATATTTTCAATTTACATATATATTTATTACGCATTAAAATTTGTATTAACATGATTATAAAAAGAGGTCTGTCAGAAAGTACATTTAAATAAAAAAAATTAATAATATGGTTAGTAAAATATTAATTTGTTTAGAATCTTCACTAACCAACTTTGATGTGTTTTATTATTTTTGCAAAAATAGTTAAATATATCAGGTTTTGAATGCTATGCACTTCTACTATATTTTCTAATTTTATATGTTTTCCAACAATAGAAATAAAACTGTAGTATTTTTACTAATAGATTAATTTAGGCAAACAATTCATTTATGAAAACAAAAATCAAATAATAAACAATTCATATGCATTAGTGCTTATATGGAATTCTTAATAGGGCTTAAGTTTTTAATCATGACTTTTTTAAATTAATTGTCCAGAACATAGCATATATCAATAAAGTTATTCATAATATTTTTTGTTTTGCCATAAGAAATACGATTTCTTGTTTTTAATTGTTTTTTATGAAGTTTAAAGAAAACCGCCCTTTGTTTAGTACAATAAAAATAAATGTTACTATTTTATTATTTAAAAAATTTTATAAACTTTTCTTCATTATCATACGATTAGAAAATACATTAAGAATAAAACTTTTAATACAAAAGAAATTGAAAGTAAATGCAACAAAGCATGATATTTCCGATTTCTTGAGAACGAAAATGTTCTTGAGAATAAATTCAATCTATTGACTTCAGAATAAAAGTAATTTTCATGCAGAGTTTAGCACTGTATATATTCTGTAAAATTACTCTTTGAAAGTTTATTTTAAAATGAAATCTGTCGTCTTACCTATCAAACAAGTTTTGGAAAAACGTCAAAATCATTAATGTTGACTTTATTCTGAATTCGTTTCACTATGTTTACTCTTCCCTGTGCAAACTTGTAGGGTCTTAACTTTGAAAGGATAAACATTTCATTTAATTTTTTTTCTCCAACACTTTTACTATTATTTAAAATATTTCACTAAATAAATCTTTGAGAAAATGTACCTAAGATAAACAAAAAAAAGATATCGAAGCAAAATTTTCTCGAAATATATTTGATCACTAAAATTATTTTCCTTGGAAAACTACACCCACCATTTTTTTGTTTAAGTTACACAATATTTAAGAAACACTTCACTTAAAAATATTATTTAAAAAGAAAATTTCCTTCAACATAGATTTGAGAATATGCACAAAAGCTAAACAAAAAAGTTATCAAAATAAACTTTTCTAGAACATTATTTGATCACTACAATTTATCCACAAAAAAACTATACAAATCTTTTTTATATTAATCTTGATTAAGAAATACTTTCTACTCAATGTAACTCTGAGAAAATTTACATCAGATAAACAACATAGATAAAGCAAATTCTACAGAAATAAATTGTATCAATAAAATTATTTTCACAAAGAAAAATACATTAAACATTTCATATTTCATTCCTAATAAATTAAAAGTCCTCATTATAAAGTCATTTAGTATCCACTAAGTAAATGGCAATTTCTGAAAGACCATGTAATGGGGTCATTTTTACAATCTCCCATTAAAGACTTCCTTTATTTTTTTAACAATTACCATGGATCACTCTTTGCCTTTAAATTGTCAAAGCAAGTGGGGTAATTTAGAGGTGAATTACTTAGCATAACCACAGTAACACTCTTCGTATTTAGAAAACTATAAAGGCGTATAACTTTATGTGCTTCCCAAAATCATTTTGGTGACATTTAAAGTCATTACAAAGAAGGCTTTAATTACTTTTCAGAAACATGCTTTTATTTAATGAAGGAAAACAACAAAAAATCTAGCAATACACAGTTAAAAAGCGTCACAATTTTCCAAATAAATTTTTTAGTTACTTTACTACACAAGTTGCCCGGAAACAATCTGAACTAATATTTACCTTACATTGCAACAACAAATTTATTAGTTTATTGTAAATAGTAATTTTACATTACGAAATTTGTTTTCTAACCTTGTTAACAGTTGAAGAATGTTTATTTTCATTTCTGTGTAGCTTATTAGAACAAAAGAAGTTATAAATTAAATTGAAACATGAAATGAATTTTAATTAATGCTTCAGATTGTTAGTAAATATGAGGGTTGTTTCAAAAGAGTCATTAAATTAGCAGGGATGTGTAAGAAATTCGTTAAAATTAACACGAAGGTCATAGAGTATTGCACTTTAATTAACTTCTACAACAATAAAATATTTTAATCCTACGTACTTTTGTAAAACTATACATTCAATTAATATTTTAAATGAATTATACATATTTTGAAATGCATATTAAGTTAATTTAAAATAGTTTAATTAGATAAAAAATTAAACCTTTTAATATACAAATTATTATTTTCTTTTTAAATTAAGACAAACTATAATTATACAGTAATTACTTATATTTTGTGTTAATTTATAATTATTTTGTACCAAAAACTAAATAAATATGCCAAAATTATTATTAGGCAGTTGTTTTTTATTATTAGCCAATTTTACACTTTCCTGTGATGTTTCTGTGAACTGTATTCCTATGTTATTTTGGAAACCGAGTTCGGAAAAAATAATATAAAAATATCCATTCCGTCTCTATTTGTCATAGATTATTTGAAACTAGCAAATTTATACCCGTTCTTTGCACGGAATAAAAAAATATCAAATAGATTCCAAATATGTGTACCATATACCCTGTTATAGGATCATAAACTTATTATCGTTTCCACTCGTTATAAATTATAAATCCCGTTTCATTGCCTTAAAATTCCAAAATGAAAAATACGCTATAAAATGCACTCATAAATGTCATCACAATTCCCTCATAAATACATAAAACCTTTTAGCTCATTTGGCGCGTTCTGGGAAATAATTTGGCGAGAAAATAGATATAGCTACCCACACCCATTATACAGCTCTAACACAATGACCTTCGAACAACCGACCAGCTTATAAATTATTTATAAAAGAAATCGCCTATTTGGCGAATTTTAGTTAATAATTTGGCGAGTTTCGCAACGTCTTTGGCGAAAAAATAAAGACATAAAACATTAATAGCTCTAGTGCGATGGCCTTTATTAACCATCATAGTTCAGTAATAGCTTAACTATACATTTATTACTTAAATATGCATACATGCAGTCAACAGAAAAATCAATGAAAAAATCATCAGATAAACCCACAATAAAATCCAGGAATGAAGACTGGCGGAATTACGTCACTTGAAACATGTCAATTATTTTTTAAATAATGAATTTAGTTTCTGAAAGTAATGGCAAAAGAAGAAAATAAACATTTTGAATTTTAAATGTTTTCGTTAAAAGTTTTATTTAATTTTGTCTGCCGATGGCATCAGGAAAGAGAAAAAATGATCGGATTTGAGCGAAAGTGGTGTATTTTTTTCAGAAAATTCGAATTTTCTCCAAAAATGGAACAAATATGAAAAATCTAAGCCTCAGGTGCATACGTTGGTATTAAAGGGAATCTATCTTGAAAATTTCGAATTTCTGAGGGCAGTATAAGTAGGTCTTTTACGATCCGAATACAAACGCACAGACACACACACAGACTCTTTCTTTTATTATTATAGATAAATTTAACTGTGCAGTTTTTTCTACACATTTTTGACAATTGCTTGCGACATGGCAATCTTGTTTTTTATTATTTTATCATTCTAATAAAAAAAAATATACATCAGTCTAGTATACTAAGGTCCCAAATATTTCTTTACGGGATATCCGAACTCTCAAAATAGTCGGATTTTTAACATATTTGACACCTGTAAAACAAGATGCTAGTGGCTACAAAAAGTGCAAGCGTAGACTCAATTTATGGTTTTAACAAACCCAAATAGTATGAACCATGGAGAGTATAAACTATGGCTCCGTCTTAAGAAATATATGGGATGAATTATATATAAGCTTAAGAAAAATACAAATTTGCACGAATTTAGGGCTGAAGTATAATAAATTTCGCGTCAGCTGTACTTTAAACTAGTAT
This sequence comes from Oedothorax gibbosus, assembly GCA_019343175.1. Classification (NCBI taxonomy): domain Eukaryota; kingdom Metazoa; phylum Arthropoda; class Arachnida; order Araneae; family Linyphiidae; genus Oedothorax; species Oedothorax gibbosus. The sequence goes on along the minus strand of JAFNEN010000455.1, from coordinate 161,694 downwards.
AACACTTCAAAAGTTGAAACTTCATTTTTTAAGACAAGTACACTGTAAAAATTCTGTGTTAGAAAACACAATACTTCTGTTATTTTCCAACAGAAATTTTCCAAAACTACAGAAATTTACTATAAAACTGCATCCCGATTTGTCAAAAGTAAGTTTCTCTGTAAACAGATAAAATCTGTAACTACTGATTGGTTGGTACATATATATATATAACATGTTTATAAAAATATATATATATAAAAATATATAAAATGCAAACTAAATTTGTCCTACATAAATTGTTCAGTGCAATGGTAGGGGTAGGGTAGGGTAGGGGGTAGGTACATATATATTCCGGTTTGTGTGCTTTATCAAAGATCCGCTTATAAACCTTCGTCAAGTAAGACAGACACAGACAGAATTTTTACTGACACAGACAGAGAAGGAAGGAGAAAAGGCAAAGGCAGGAATCGAACCCGCACCCGTTACAGCGAGCAGACTGTAAATGCGTAATGGTCTGCGATCCAAACCACTAGGCCCTCCGAAGCCCACCCACTGATACACAATGCATCTGTTGATAAAAAAAATCTGTTTGATCCCGAAAGAAATTTGAAATATAAAAACTTTGTCCGTGGACTTGCGGATGTAGCCGCGATGGTATCGTGGTCAACGCGCCTGACTCCTGTACCGTGGGCTCTCTAGGGCAGAGTTACGGGAAATTTCTTTCAGCATATTTTTTTCTGGGCCCCTAAAGATATTTTCTGGTAACTTCACTACCAGAAATTTTTCGTAATACAACAGGTGATTTTTTTTACAGTGCAGTTTAAAACTAAACAATTTTGGTTATTATAAACAAGAAGTTCATTTTAAAGATTATAGCTACTTTGACTTATTTCTTAGGGCCATTCTATGAAGGTCATAAATATCATTAAACCCTACGAGGTATAAGAAAATTTAGTGGCATGTAAACTTGTTTTCACTTCATGATATTAAAATTTAAATTTAAAACGTACAACTATTTTATTTATTTGTATTTTGTACAGTGTAGTTAAAACTACTTTGTTATGACTATACCAAATTATTGAAACGCTATCAATATATTCAGTATGAAAAAACTATGAAAAATAACACCGAACACAAGCCCACCGAATATCGCTTACCAAGGCATCGTTGAGAAGGGTAAAGCAAAGTTCTTGTAATGAATAACTGCGATATAAAATCTCTCCAAAGTATAAAGTTTGTCTTGAGTATTAAAAAAACAAAAAATATCACTGCAGAAATTTCACACTGCCATACCGTTTAATGTTATTCCAACAGTAATAACAAATTCCGCCATAAAATTAGAAGCAACACTTCTACCACTATGTTTTTCTCTTTTTTGTGATGAAATTCTAATCATTTTGTACGGTGAGCTTATTCTGATTCCATTATGTAAAATAATTTTCATTTTTTTTCTGAAAGATTACTTGTTTTTCATGATGAAAACTTAAACCATTTAGCTGGAGGAAGCACAAGTGTCTACCAGTTTTTTGTGGAGTAACGTTACACAAAATGTTTCACACTGTACGATAAACACAAAAAATTTAAGAATATTTATCCAAAAATACTAAAATAATTTTCATTGCAATTATAATATTATTTTTATTTTTTGTCCTCACTTGTAAAATAGTTATTTGAAGGGAAAATGACGAGTTTACTTTTTCTTGTTCTCATATTTCACAGATAGCTCTTCTTTTTTAGCGTTTAGAATAAATGAACAACCATCTAATTTTTCTTAAGTCCGACATATGTCGTGCAACCAAAGAAAACGATTTGTTTCCACGAATTTTCAGTACAAATTCAGTTCAGTTTTTCGCTTGCGTGATTTTCAGTCACTTGTAATACGATGGGAAATTGGAGTAGTCATGTAAAAAAATTATTAAAATGTCAAAGTTCAAGACTATTAATTGATTTATTAAGCACACACTTAATATTTTTCTTCATAATAATAAAATAACTACTAAACTATAGAGTTTTAATTATTTTCTTGTAGACTCTAATTCACTTATTATCTATGGTAAATTATGTGTCGTCACTATTTTGTTTTCTAAAATACATTCTCTTAAAATAAGATTAATTTGTTCAATTGCATAAATATCATCAAACAATTTTTGGAAATATTATTGGAATACTTTTGTTTTGGATTCACCCTAAATTTTTTAATAAGTGCAAATTAGAAACAGGACAGAATTAGGACAGACAATATATTTCACGCATCTAAAACACTCCCTAGCTATTATATTGCATAACAGCAAAAGCGTTGTGTAGTTATTCTTGTTATAAGAGGCTTAAATAAAGTATCACAAATATAACACGTGCAAAGCTTCGTTACTAACCACATATAAGTTTTTTAAAAGACAACAAACGTGTTTAAGAAACGCAGTTAGAAATATTTTTGACTTTTAACTGTCTATACAATAAAATAAATGCTCTTCTTTCTTTATCTAGAAACTGTTCGTTGGGACTAATGTGCATTTGCTTGATATCGTTTTACCACTTCATCTAGAGAAGTAATCTACGTAAAAGTTTGCGTTTGGTAACTACGTTTAGTCTCTTAGGAATCACAGATAGAGAATCTTGAAATTTCAATTATGGAAATTGCCAATTCCTTATATAAATAGCAGTAACTTTTGTTATAAAACTATGAAGTACTTTTTAACTATTGTTCATTATTAAGCTAGTTTCCGGACTTTTTTTTGCGCTTACATTTAAAATAAATTTTATAAAATATCATTAAAATTTTTAACTATTTAGTTACAAGAAACCGCCCTTCTCTCCTCCTCCCTCTCCCTCCAAAAAAAGTATTCAGTAAAAAATTCCAAACCTTTAAAAAAAATTCATGAGTCTTTGTACGACTTAAAATTTTATTTTGGTTTAAATTTGAATTTTTTTGTGGAGAATCGACTCGAAAAATCTTCTTACAAGCAATGTTTTGGCTAATTAAATGAGACTTGTTTACTAAAGTACACTTTTTTGCTCGATTTAAACATGCTGTTTAAATTCCTCTGTCGTTCGAGACGGTATTTTATATAAATCATTAGTGCTAATAAAGCAAGTTTCTCAAATTTCCACCATGAGTCTTGGTACGATTTATTTTGTTAAATTTTGAATTTATTGTGCGTAATAGGTTAAAATAATCTTTTTATAAACAATGTTTTGACTAATCAAATGCGACTTGTTTACTAACGTACACTTTTATGCTAGATTTAAGCATGCAGTCTTAATTCTCTGCCCTTATTTAAGAAACGATATTTTTTTGTAAGTACTTGTTCATTAGTGCTAGTTCAAGTTTCTGTAGGAAACTTAGTGCAAAAACATCCATCGAACGATAAAACTAAGTATTGTACAGAAAGTTTTATAGCATTCTTTAAATGACGACTAAGCAGAAAGATACGTAATAAGTCCTTTATTTTAGTTAAGCACTACGTAGGGGTTATCGAAAGAAACTTACATCAAAGAATAATAAATTACAAACAGATTAATGAAACTTGAAACGAAATCGTATTCGAAAAACCAAGGAACTAATTATGTATACATTCAAAATACAAATATACATAGATAGATAAAACCCAATAAAATTTTATAACAGCATATTTTGTTTGGAGTGAAGTGGAAGAAATTCAAGAATTATTTAAAGGAGTGTGGCTCTCAAAACTGCAAAAGTAAAATATACTTAACATTGATTCAGTAAAACAACATATTGATAAAAAAATTCCTAAAAATTATATTTTCGCTTTGTAAATATCATCAATATATATTAAATCATGAAAATATATATTAAAATATTTAATTTTTATTTCCAATAACTCTTACGTTTTGCACTCAATATTGATTGCTCTCAAAGGCTTTCCCCTTTCTTTTTCAAATATACAAGGGTTCCTTTTTTGAACACAGAATTCATCCAGTTGCAATGTTTTTGCCAAAATCACAACGTTGCCATGACAATTTCCTAAATATATTTTGAATTCTTTTTTTTAGAAGTGAACTGCTAAATTCGTATACATTATTCCGTCTTTTTCTTTCTTATTTATTACGACTTTATGCAGGCTGACCCTTTCAATCGACCTTTCGTATTTCCCTTGCACCTAGTCCACGCATGCTGACTGCTGAAAACGTTAGCGCTTTTTAAAACTTATTAAAGGTCCGAAAAGGAAATATGTCTTTCATTTTATCTTTACCATTAACGAGATTTATTCTGTGTTCTATCCAATTTAAGGTTTATGTTACGATTCTTGTTTACCCAAAAAATATTTAAAATGAAGCATTGACAGTTCTCTTTAAGTACAGGGAAAAAAAGTTTTATCAATGAAACGGTTAAAATTTAATGGTGGAAATTATATTTTTTGTTTATAAAACTAATATAACGCTTCTTATAACAAAACTATCTATTCCAAAAAAATATATATGCAATACGTGAATTGAATGCTCAACTTAGAGAATACCAAGGCGTTTATTACGTTAAAATTGTGAAAGATAGTAGAACTCCAATTATCCGAAGCAATCAGATTATTGTAATTTTTCCGTAAAGGGTATAGTTTAATCAAATACTACATGTATTGTTGGGCTGTGAGATCATGTAGGTCTAGGCTTGGACCACATTAGACTCCGGCTCTATGGCTTTTGTTTTATCCTATAATACAACACGTTATCTTTTAGAAGCCATGGTGAATGATAGATATTAAAAGTTTTACTGCACTATATATTCAAAAGATTATTTACATAAATAACAGATGAGTACATAAAATAAAAACAGTTACAGTCAGTAAAGAAGTTTATATGCGAAACATAAAATTTTATGCCTGGCCTATCTGCTACTGTTTGTCTTTGTTGGATGTCAGACCCAGTTTTTTTTATTAGTTTAAAAAAAATTACTACGCATGACACCTAACAAATAAGAACAGTAACATATAGGCCGAGTGGATTTTTTTCTGTAATGTGGATAATCAGCAACTCTTCGAAGAATTCTAGTTCTACTGTACATTGGCAGGTAAATATCGCACCGTACTTGGCTGGAACATATTAAGATCAACCATTGACCTCCTTTTCCGCGCACAGTACGCCAAGTTCAACATTTTGGAAACATTTGATTAGGTTAGTTTAGAAATTATCGTCGCACTAGAGCTACACGAGGGCTATTAGGAAACATTTGTAAACTGAGAGAAAAAGAGTAGTGAATAAGTGATATACTAAATACTGTTCATGATTAGTTAAAGGGCATTGAAATAAATTTATTTAGGTATCCTTCTGTAAAATTTAAAATGGATTTTTACAGCTTTTTTAATTCTTGGGAAATTCCTAAACTCATGTGTCGGATTCAGTAAAAACGGAATGGAAAAAGAGTGATGCGGCAGAAATCATGTTCTAGTGTAAAAAGTGAAGAAAGTATTGAAATGTTGTGGTTTTTAATATTTCTAATAATAACATTTTTTAACACATTGTTCTCTTTCTTTTTCTCAATGTAATTTTCATAAAGTTCACCATTTTTAAAAAGTACTCGGAAACAATGCTTCAACTCTATAAAATCTGGATGTATGTATTATTTTTAGCAATGAAAATTAAGTACAAAAGTTATTTATTTAAAAACAAATCTTGACTTGAAACATGGTTCTCAACTTTTATGTAGTCGAAACATAAAACTTTCAAAAGTGAAAATATATTCTAAACTATACCTTAAATACTAAGCTGATATGTATGACAATTGAAATAAAAAGCAACCCAGCAAACATTGAAGTGATGGCGAACTGGTGGCCCAGTGCTGCCAGTGTTGGCTACTGCTGTCCACCGGTCAGTCGTGCACTCGCCCAATACAAGGCCAATACTGATACCCGTTGTAACCCTGCTGTTACGGCGATGTGCGGGACATTATGTAGTGGCCTAACAACAATTGGCCAGTACCAGGCCAACGTTGATCTTTCAGTACTGGGGGGGGGGGGGGGGGCTTTCATTCCCCAGCCACTGTTTAGCCAATATTTAAAAATATTAAAAACGGAATACCAAGCTTTTAGTAGGGTTTTTAATAAACTTTTCGATAAAGATTAATTTACACAATTGCTGCGTGTTAGACATAGGTAAAAATGAAACAATTTATCCTCTAAAAATCACCTATTTGGACTAATTAGTATTGGCTAAATGAATGCTTATAAGTATTGGACCAATACAAACTGGACGGTATTGGGCCAATATAACCAGGACAGAATTGGGCCAATAAAAACTGACCCGTATTGGGCTAATATAAACTGGACGGTATTGGGTCAATAAAAACTGGCCAACGTTTTCTATCTATGAATTAGTCTTGACTTTTTATTTTACGATCACAGTTTTTCACCTGCATCCGAAAAGTGAAAAAAAAATAAAAGACATTGCAAAAACAATAAATTGATATAAGATGTCAGAAATAATAAGCAAAATTTTTTATGCCGCCTCTGTTCTACGAATTGTCACATTTTTTAAAGTATTTTGTTCAAAATTAAGAACAAGGAGAGTTGAATTTTATTTTCTATTTGTTGTGAAATAAATTTAAATTAATATACACACATTACACACACGCGGCTCAGTGGCTGAGAGGTCAAACGCGTCCGCCTCATAAGCCCAAGATCGCGGGTTCGAGCCCCGGCTGAGTCGTCGGATTTTCTGGATGGGAATAGAACACAATTGCTGCCATTCCAATATAAGAAGTACTGGGCTAACGCCGTGATTAAAATATAAACGGTACTGGGCTGATGCCGTGATTAAAATATAAACGGTATTGGGCTAATGCCGTGATTTAAAGTATAAACATCACTGGCATAATATTGGGGCTAGTTCCGCGAATCAATGTAATTTAATGGCAGAGTACTGAGCTAACACACATTTTAGCCGAATTTCCAAATAAGAACTTCTGGCAGAATGCTGGGCTAGTACAGCCCAGCCAAATATTATTTTAACTGTACTGGCGGAATGCTGGCCCAACGTCGAAATTTCCATGAATCCCGGATCGCAAGTATTGGCATGGTACTGGCCCTTAACATTGGGCCGGTACTGGCAAGGGCGGACACGTTTGTGACGACGCCGTTACGGCCACCGTGCATTGGGCCAATACTGAGATGCCGACATTTCAGTATTGGCCCAATAATGGGCGAGTAGAGTATTGTTGCTGGGAAGGTTCTTCTGCTTTCCTAAACAAAAGAAATGTAAACATGCAAATACGAGATAATTGTTTATTTATATATTTTTATTCTTTTAAAAAGAAAACAAACTACAAATTACGTTAAAAAAAAGTCTTATCTGTCTTTCTTTCCTTCTTTCCCAGTTTTATCTTTTTGCTAAGCTGTTCTAATGATATGCAATGTTTGCTGTAAATGGATAATTTAATTTTGAAATTAGTGAATTATAATTAGGTTTAAGCTTCTTTTAAATAATTCATTTACATATTTATTTTGTCTACTAACATTAATAGTGAGTTTATTGCGGTTTTCATTAAATACGTAAAAAAAATTATCCATGAACAACATAAATTCGTGCATTGCAGTTTTGTATTTTGGAAACACACCTCTTTATTCGTTTATTGAGAAGTTAACCAGCTTCAGTCCTTTTTTTTGGGAGAAGGGATACAGCTATACTAAGAAAAACTTAGCTGTAGTTGAATATTTTAAATTAAAATGTAATTTCATATGCATTCATATGCAAATATAATTTCGATATTAAAATAATTCGAGAGCAGATGGTTTCTTAAAATTCGTTCCGACTCAAACCACTTCTTCTTGATTTTACCTTACAAAAGAAGAGACGGCTTCTCTAAGTGTTTATGTAAATTCAGCGAAAAGGAATGCTAATAGGAGACATCGTGAGGCAGAAGGCGATGCAAGGATTCGAAAGTGAAAACCGTTCCGCCTTTTCGTCGTTTGACAAGGGGTCCAAATAAAACTCGCGTTTGCGTGTCTGTCAGAAGGTCTTCAAGATTAATACGCGACGCCTCTCTTAATAAGTATGCTAAGTAAAGTGCCGGAAAAATACGGAACCCGGCCTTTGAATTACGACTTCAGAAAAATGGGGTGCGGACTGCCGGTATTGATTTTTCTAAGGTTATAATCGAATAAGTTTTATTTTTACCCAAGCGTTACTTTTTGTTGAGTTTGATCAAAAATATAGTTGGTTTTAGTGAATGACTGCATTTGTAAATTTTATTTAGTTTGCAAACGTTTTAGTTAGAATTAACCCAATATATAATGAAAGATGTTATTGTTAAGAATAATTTATTGCAATTGATGTTGAAATAAAAGATTATACATATCATATTACTTATAAAATTTAGGAGATAAATTTGATGTGCATATTTTTTAACGTCACTATTAAATTTCTTTTTTTAACTTCACTATTTGCGACTGAAAATAATGAATTTATCGGAAACCTGATTGCACAACATAGTTATTGTCAGAAATTAAAATTTAAACAATTTTATTTTATTTACCAAAAAAATATTTTAAACACTATTTTCAGAACATATAGAGTTCTTAATATTTATCCTTTTTTTTTCTTCACAAATGTGTTTAGCCCCTCAAAACGTATCTTTTCTTGCAGAGCCACAAACATTGCCCGTTTTAAGACTCCAACCGGTTTTTTGCAGCAGCATAAAATCGACTCCGGTAGAAAGAATACCTCCCGCATCCCACCTAAAACAGGAGTCAGAAAAGATAAAGTGGTATCGTAAACTCAGAGGGGTGTTTCCGCATGAGTTAGGACACTCGAGAATTGCCGTGTTCGGGATCGAGTAAACCCTTCATCCAGCCAAGCAGAGAAAAGTACGCCTTCTAATAAATGAGATAGTTCCAAAAAATGACCCCATCTTTCGCAGCCAGCTTCTGTCACTCGAAGCAAAATATCTCTAGAAAAATCATATTTCTGGTTGACGTTAGACGATGGGATGGGTTAATGGGATGCAGGGTTATGGTATGAGATGTTTAAAAAAAATAGACGAAACTTTTTTTCTTTTTTTTTGTTGCTATCTGTGAGGAGCTGGTGATCAAAACAGGACGAACTTCGTCGGATGTGTCCGCTAGGAAGTGGCCGAGTTTGTTCCGCATCTCTTCCTTAAAGTACTTGTGAGAAATTAGTAAAAAAAAAGTATTTTTGTAAAACATTACTGGTTGTCCTTACTTTTAAACGCGCTTTAAGATTGTCACTAGAAGTAAAATATCTCTAAGAAAATCACATTTCTGGTTGACGTTTTGACGAAGGGATGGGTTGATGGGACTCAGGGTCACTTTGGGGTATGTTGTAATATGTTTATATGTTTAAAAAATCGACGAAATTTTATTTTCCATTTTCTTTTTGTTGTCTTTGAGAAGCTGGCGAACGAAACTAACAAACATGACTGATTTTGTTCCTCATCTCTTACTTCGAGTAACTCGAAAAAAAATTATGCAGTACATTTGTAAGACTGTTTATATCAACACTTTTGTACATGAAAGTTATATTTAGTAGAAAAATTGATTCTGCAAATAATATCGTATATATCACTGATTTTTATTTCTCATAAAACTAAATTCAGTTTTGACAAAAGCTATGATTTTATAACGTTAACTTACAGAATATGTTAAACTCTTTATTTACTAAGCATCCTATTATCTTGAAAATGCCGTAAATTTAATTTCTACTATTTGTAAGATGCCAGACAAGATAAAGTTTTTTTAGTTCATTGATTCATAAAAACAGCCGATATTACGAAAATATCTAATGTTTCATGTCGCATATATTCAATTTTAACCGCCACTTTATTTTATTTGTCTTAGCTAGAACCAAAAGCGTTCTCAATAACAGAACTTTTTATAGTTTTATAAAAGCCATGTAATATCACAGCAACCGTTCCATGATGTTTCGCAGTTAGGAGATGTTAGGATTTTGTTATGTTAGCTGGAATGGAACAGTGCCGCTTTTTCATGTACTGCTAGGCAAATTAAAAATTAACATCAGATATAACATTCTTTGAAATTGAATACTACCACTACGCATAAAAATTGAAAAAGTCGAAAATGCATTATTAAAATGAATTACTTCAGTGACTTTTGTTTTTTCAGTATTTTTACCGGCATTAAAACTGGGCTGGGGAGCCTTGCATGCGGAAGTTCCCCGGTTCGGGTCCATGCATCCCCAAAATAACTGCCGGCCCATATAAGCCCATGCAGGAAAAATTGCCCTCCCCCCGCTTTCAACATTTTATATTTCATATATATTAGTAGTAGGTACCTAAAAGTTTAAAAATGATTGAAATAAAGTACAGTTTAAGTCGAAAACATGTATAATTATATTTTGATTGATATTTTCTAAATAACCTTCTGAACATCTTTTAGTTGCATTTCATATATTATATATATATTAAATATAAGGTATATATTTATGTGCTCTTTATAACGAGAAGAATCTTTTTATCGCTGAGTAATATTTCGGCCAGTAAATATTCTGTATTTTTTCACATGAGTGGTTGACCTCTAATGGGCGTAGTGCTATAAAATTCCCAGGTAGTATACTAACGTAGGATCCATATGGGTACATCTGGGTAATGGGATCACAACCCATGTGTGCCCCAGAAAGAAACAAGCCCCTTTATATTCGATGAAACCACATGGGCCCACCATGGCTACTCCAAGTAAACTTATTGCAATGATGTCGTCTTACTTGCAATTATATCTAAGGAAATTATGAAAAATAAGGAAATAGTTAAATTTTTGGTAGCCGAATGATACCAAATTAACAGTTAAATTTTAAAAAAACTTTATCTAAATAATAATTAACACTTAGAAGACTTCTTTAGATAACATGGGCTTTATATGGGTAGCCCATAATAATCTTTATGGTTTGCCTACATTGTCTCGCATTGATTTGTCTGATTATATATGTTTGATAAGTCTAATTTGATTGGGTTAGTGATGGGCAAGTAATAAAAATTATTATGGGCTACTCATGTAAAGCTAGTGTTTTCAAAAAGAGTAATCTAAGGCACAGTGTTAGTTATTATTTGGATAGATAGTATGATTCCAATTTAAAATTCTGCTTCATTGTTAATTTTAAAAAACTATACTAAAAAATTAACTCTTTACTATTTTGAACAATTTTCTTAAAAAAATATTTGTAAGATCAAAAATTTAAATGGGCATACGTTTGGTAACCCATTTGAGCCCATGTTGTTTAACCGAAAACAAATGGCTTCTTTTTTTTCCTTGGGCCCATGTGGATAGTGCCTAAATTGGTTTGCAACGTGGGTTCACAGTAATTATATTAAAGCTATATACTTTACAGTAACACTTACATAAAATATAAATTGATTCCAAGCGTAATCTTTTTAGAAATTCAAAAAATATATATTCCAGGTTTAGGTCTGCCTTTTAATCCCTTTGTATATTGTTGTTATGTCAAATATTTTCTATAGTTTGATAACTTCAATGATTGATATTGTTGAGAAATACTTTTTTCTATTTACTATAGATAACTGGAAAGCGTTAGAATAAAAAAATGATATGTTTTCCAAAATTACCATTACTTTCCAAAACTAACAACAATTCCTGATTTAAACTGAATACGGATTTTAAAAAATTCCAGTTCTATTTTTTCTTAGATTGCATTCCTGTTATATTTTGTTTACCTACGATGGAATTCGGTTTTGAAAAATCATTTATTTATATTTATTAAAATGTCGGAAATACCCAATGTTTCAAGAGCTTTGTGTATTATTGTGACTAATAAGTTTTTTAAATTGTAACCTAAGTACAACATCAATAAAATCATTCAGAGCTCACTTGTTACTTTCAAATTACTTTTTTATAAAAGATCGGAATTTCCTTTTTTTCATAATTAAAGAATACTTCACGGAAAATGGAAGAAACGAAAATGATTTAATTAAAATTCGAGAAGGGTTTGTCCTTTGCCGTTTTTAAACGAGCTAATATAAAGTGGATAATTTTCTTTTTTTCTAACTGAAACAAACAAAACTTAAATTACAAAAAGATACAACTGCCACAAATTTTAAAAAAATGGTAATTGAAATTGTTTTATATTTGAACAATTAAAAACAAATTAATAAAAAATAGTTCAACTGCTAAATAGAATATAAACTGGTATATAAGTTTTTTATAGTGTATTTAAATTTTAAATATATTAAAAATGTTCAGTATTGAGAAGGGCTGCGTATGGTTGTTAATAATAAAAAACATTAAAAAGTTTATTTTTGTTGTATAGGCCACATGTTCGCATATGCCAGAATATCATGTTTTGAGGACACGCTTTAAAAGAAAATAGGACTTGTACTTTAAATGAATTAAAAGTACTTGTTCTTTTAAGTAAATAAATAATACTTGTCCTATTTTCAAAGATGGTAAGATCAGGTACCTGAATTTATTGTGCACTGTGCTATAGGTGTATATTAAAACTCTTTCATTTCTAAAACTCCATATTTTTATCGGTAAACTCTAATGAACCTAGGTTGCTCCTTAAGATAAATGTGTTCGAAATATTAATTGACTCTTTAGTAATACAATTTTATTTATTTGATCTATTTATTTGTATATTGTTGAGTTTTTGTAATGCCTATATATAAACTTTCAGGTTACTTTTACATGGAATTAAAAAAATGTTTTAGTTTCAGATGTACAACGATGACATCATTCCTATGAAAGATCAGAATGCCCAAGTCGTCACTCGAAGATAGCTAGATATCAAAGAAAACTGCTTAAACCCAAGGATTCGCTGCTACTAGAATTATGGGAAAAGATTCCTTGATTAATACCTATATATATCTTACTGTAGACTTTACCACCATACTAACCTTGACTTTCTATGCTTCCTTTGATCATGTTCATCATAAATATATTGGTGTTTTATAGACTGTTTTAATCAGTTATACTCAAAGAAGAAACCAAGGATTTTCTCCAATCATGCGAGATAAAAATAGTCTTCTCCGAATTCATATTTTTACCCTAATACGTGTGGTGATGATGTAAACATGAGATGATTAATATTATATATAGATACTAGTAATTTGATGTAACATGTAGTCATGCTTATGTTACTGGTCGATTGAATTTCACAAAGAAAATATTTTTAAATGTACAACCATTTTCTAAACCGTAGTTAGTTCTTGATATTGCATATACATACTATGTTATTTAAACGAAACAACTGTAAATAGAGCATGAATACAACTGAATGTTGATGTTTCTAGTCATCTACTTTCTAGTTTAAAACATCCGAATTCTTGTTTCAACGAGTAACTTTAATAATGGCAGTGTCATCAGAAAATGACGAATTATTTTGGACGATGGCATCTACATCTATTTCTTCAGATATCATCTTCGATTTACCAACCAACAATCCTAATGTTTGTCCATCGTGGTTCAACCCAGAAGTTTTAAACAATGCCAAAAATATATCGATTATAATCATACTGGGTTTAATAAATGTCATTGTCATAGTTGGTAACTTGCTTGTAGCCATAGCCGTTTTTGCATCAGCCAAACTTCACACTGCCACCAATTACCTCATTGTCTCCCTTGCTGTTTCTGATCTTCTTGTTGGTTTAGCTGTGTTACCATATTCCATATCTCTTGAAGTCCTTGAATTCTGGATCTTCGGCGAAATCTGGTGCCAAGCATGGTTGGCCGTGGACGTGTGTCTGTGCACGGCCTCCATCCTCAATCTGTGTGCTATTAGCATAGATAGATATTTAGCTATTACTCGGCCAGTACACTATAGAAGCATAATGTCCAACTCGCGATTAAAATTATTGATATTTGCGGTTTGGGCATTGGCGATCATTATTTGCTTTCCTCCGTTAGTTGGTTGGAACGACAGAGTTCAAGACCGAGAAGACGTGACGCACCTAGAGAGCGTTCCTGCTTATGGTGATATGAACAAATCTCATCTTTCATCTCAATACTTCACTGACACAAGAAGTTTTTATTACGATACTTTGAAGTTTATACCCACTAACTATACTGACGATATTTTTGGATCCAATTCTAGTGGCATTCTAGATGAAATGAAGTTTGTTGGACGGAATGTTACGTCCAGAAGATGCCCTAAGCCCCAGTGTGCTTTAATCACAAATAAAGGTTACGTTATTTATTCTGCACTAGGATCCTTCTATATTCCGATGTTTGTAATGCTGTTCTTTTACTATCGCATCTATGTTGTCGCTCTAAAAACTAGTCGTGCGCTCGACAGAGGATTTCGTACAGCCAAATCGGGTAAAAACAAATCATCCTCTACTTCTGGACAAGAGGGTAGTGGAGGGTCTGAAGTCACCCTTCGAATTCATCGTGGTAGACCGACTAGTGAATCGGTATGTTCATCGCGAAGTGTTAGCAACGCAGCCAGCAGCAGTGCTGCGAATTCAAATCGGAGACCGGGTGACATTTTAGTACCACGAAGAATCCCTACCGTAGTGTACACCCACGCCCGAGACAGCAACAGTCCCCGCTGCTTCAGGGAAGACAGCACTAAACAAGTCGTCTCCACTAGAGCTGCACTTGCTGAAGAATGCTCCCCAGCCCCTGCTAGTCGATTCAGTCGTGCTAGATCTGCCACTATGGCTTGTGGCAGCAGTAACCCGGTGTTTCAGAGACCATCCACGTCTTCTGACCCAACACCAATGGACCGCTTGACCGTGGAAGGAACCGTCGAACCAAGAAATGGTCGAACTGGACACAGTATCTTCTCCCGAAGCCACAAGCAAAAAGCTCGTTGGCACGCTAAACGCTTCCGGACGGAAGCTAAAGCCACTAAAACTGTCGGAATCATTGTCGGAGGTTTCATTCTGTGTTGGCTTCCGTTTTTCACCGTTTATCTCACCATGGGGTTTTGCGAACCCTGCATTCCTGAACTGCTCTTCAAAGTGTTCTTCTATCTTGGGTACTGTAACTCAGCACTCAATCCCATCATTTACGGAATCATTAGCAAAGATTTCAGATTTGCTTTCAAGAATATTCTCTGTCGTTGCACACTCAATGATGACAGCGTGTCGTCACTCATACGTCATATCCACATGCCGACGTACTTAGAGGAAGAGACGGCGGCCCACCAAGAAGGAGAGACATCCAGCCAAACTTAAAAACAGTAAACTTAAATGTAACAATGGATGATTTCGGTTTGACACGTTATTATTACTAACATCATTTATGAGCTGTATATTTATTTTGCATTTTAACTATTTATTTATTTGTTTCATAATATTACTCTACAATAGTAGAAAAGCTCAAAATTCTCATATAGTCGGGAATAGGATTTTCCCAAGACATTTGAATGTCTCATGGATAGAGTCACGTTACAGTATGCGTTCTGCTTGCGTCAAACTTTTATAATAAGATGATAGAAATAAGCAGCTCAAATACAAGCCATTTACTAATACTATAACCCCATATAACCTTACAGAAAAAGCACAACTTTCTCATGCAAAAGCCATCTTTGACCTATAAAATCTTCTTTTACCAACTCTTTATTAAAGTTTTAAAAAAAACGGATGTAGCATACGGATAGCATTTTTGCCCTGAAATAAACAATATTTTAGTATAGTTTTTTATGCTTTATATTTATTGGCTGCTGGTCTAAGTTACTGTTGTACACTATAAAAAATTTATGAAAAAATACAGTACATTTTCCGCATCACTGTATTCTTCTGTTGGTTGGGTTTGTTAGCTGGATTATGGCTCCACGCTAGAATTCTTCTGTATTTCATTACAGCTGGTGCTGTAAACACGATTATACAGCCCTAGATGTGGTTTCTCAACTTGCACACACGCCATGACCTACCTGTGAGGTCAGCGTTTTTCTTTTCTACTATTCCGGAGTTCAAACTGGATCGTGGCTGAGACAAATGTGTTGGAAAAGTACAGTATACCTTGCAGGCGTTAGAATACAGCACATGTACTGGTAAACGTGACTGAATATTTTTTTACGGTGCAAATAGATCAATTTACAAGCCTACTGCAGTAATATATTAACGGAAAGCTTTATTTCACTGGCGAATTGTCTAGAGAAAGCTCTCATCTACTTCTTTTGAGATTGACCTTTTTCTACTAGGGTAGTAAATTTCTTTCACACACATAACTTGCGACTTTTTATATTTTTACTTTCCCCATTATACGTTGCTTTCATAATGTTTCATTATTTATTGATAAGAATATGTTTTAATATAGCTGTTTCAAGAAGGTTTTTATATTGCTCTTTATATTTTCATATTGTAACCTTTCCTTTTAGAGTTGAATATAAGGCGTAAGACGTATTAACTGCTTACAAGGAATGCATTAGAGACAAATGCCTAGTGCATACGGATGAGTATTTATAAAAGAATGGAAGTTCGTCTAATCAAACTTTTGTCTTATTCTTCGACAACAATTCCTAAAGATGGAAGGAGGAACGTGCCAAAAATACATTATTCGTGTTTTAGAATTTCTATATTTCTTTTGAGACATCTTATTTTTAAATTTTAAGAAGTGTTTAACTCTTGAAAGAAATGCTATCGATCAAGTTGGAATTATAACATTTCTTAAGGTAAATGAAATAAAAAAAATATATACTAGACAAACGATAGTACATTATGTTCTTGCTAAATATAAGAGTAAGCCAGCTCAAAATTTAACTATATTTCAATATTATAAACATTTAATTTTAAACAAAACTAATTTTTTTGAATTACATAAAAATGAAAATATCCTAAATCTATAAAAATAAACAAAATTTAATTACTGTTTTTAAATATACATACTTTTCTTTTATTGTCTAAAAAACGGTAAAATTATTAATTACCAGAGTTTAAACAACATAACTATAACATTAATCTTAATATAGTGAATAATTTTGTTGAACTAGATGTTTAAAGTAGCATAAGTATATTCGTATATGTTAGCATACGGATGTAAATATAAAAAAACTACATATTTGTTGAAATATTTGCAATTATATGTTTCGTTGATGTAAAAATAATTGTTTTCGTGTTGCATGAAACGTTTCTCTTCTTCATCTATCAAAGTGTACTTGTATCATGAATGTATCTTTGTAAATTTTAATAATGATATGTAAATCAATAGCATGTTGTTAAATTCATATTCTGATTATGAGGTGAAAATATTAAATTGGTGCTACGTATTTTATAATTCTCGTTAAAATTTAAAATTGATTTTGACTCAATAATTTATAATTATATTATTTTTTCTTTATTAAACCAATTTCCAACTAAAGCAAAATTTACAGGGTCATTTTAAGTTTATATTGAATTTATGAACGGATATTTTTTAATGGTAATTATTTTTTATAATTTACTGTTTACTTTGAATAACTTTTGTTTTCAACTATTTTAAAATAAAAATTTTCATAATACAGTTAATAAATTATTATGATTTTTATATTATTTTCAACTATTACAGTTGAAAACAATGATATGCTTTCTTCTAGAATAGTTGACACAACGGTTATTGTTTTCAAAATTTATTTTCTTAGAGTTAATGTTAAAAATATGTGTGAATATTTTTTCTCTGATTTATGCAACTATTCAAATACAAAATTCTGAAATTTGCTTTTACCCTAAGTTTTTCTTCCTAAGTTTTCGGAAGACAGCAGTCACCTTTTATAGAAATATTTTATTCTGGGTTCCCTTTAAATGAGGGGTGCAAATGTGGGAACATGTAGGAAATCTAAAAACCTAAGGTATTCTGAATGCACAGAGAGCTTTACCCTATATTTTCAAAAATCGTAAAAGGTAGTAAATTTTCAGTTTCTTTTATTAATTACTTAGTGCCTGATTTTAGACTTTTGACTTAAAATTCACTATTTCTGGCATTATAAGAAATCTTTAAAAAAAATTCCGAGGTAAAACAACTACTCATTGTTTTTTTACACCTTAAAAACAAACTGCCTTTCCATAGTTGCACTCCTCCTCTAAATTAAGAATTTCCGCATTTTATTAACTTCATGTATAAATCAAAAGTGTTTCATTACTTTAAAAAAAATGAGACAGCAATGTTAAACACAGTTTTAATAGTTAAAAATAGATAAAATTTACACAAGTGTCGCGAATATTTATTAACTCTTTAAATGCCTCCTTATTTATTTATTATTTTTTGCAAAATAATTGCTGATATTTTCTTTGTTTTCCTTTTTTAAGTAGAAATACGTGTTCAACTTTTTGACTTTGATTCGAGTTACTAATAACACGTTAAAATAAATGTATACGATCGTGTACTCAAGCTCTTGAAGGGCTTAAGTAATTTCAGAATAAAATAATGAAATAGTCCTCACTTTTTATTTTGATTCACTTTTATTGTATACATTCAGGCAATGTAATGAACTTTAAATAAGCTATATAGCTAATGATACCATTGGTTATACTTTTTATTTCAAATAAATTAAATTATATGCAGCATATTTTACAAAAACTCATTATTAATTGTACTCTAATTATTTTTCAAAATTAATAAATTGTATCCTAAAATCTATAAATAATATATAATTCTACAAATAGTCGATGTATTTACTTCACCTCATAATCATACTATTAATGTTTATGTAAAAAAGAGTATATATGTATAATATACATATTAATTGTTGCACGAGGACAATCTAGAGTCTATAAGTATAATAAGCATTTATCATATTTGTAAATTTCAAAATTTTGACGAAAGTGAAAACTTTAGTTTTATACCAAAAATATAAATATACTGTAATCTAAATATATCACATTTTGTTTTGAAAATTGCTTATAACCACATATAAAACCAAATAAGTTTCAAGCTACTTCATTTTTTGGGTTGTATTTTGATATAAGTGTAAAATTTTATCTGGCTTTGTTGACTGACTTGTCAACAAATGGACTTGCAGGAAACTGACTTTGTTGACTGACTTGTTTTTCCAGCAACACATATAATTTTCAAAATTTATAAACCTTTATGCATTTAGTAAATTATGCAATTTAAAGTATTGAAAAATCGTTAACTGCAAATTTTAAATTTAGAATATAAAAATAATAAGTTTAAAATTCAAATTTAAATATCATGCAGTTGAAAAAGATTAACAGCTTTGCCAAAAAGCTCATCTTTCAGAAAGTCAAAAGTAAATAGCAAAACAAATTTTCTCTAAATTAAAAAATATTTTAAATTACAAATCACTCCCCAAATATTGATATCGATTTCAATGCAGATGAGAAGTTTTAATTGAAATTACAATAATTTTTTATTGAAATTACTTTAAATTATCTACATAAGAATTTATTTCAGATATTTTTAAATATTATTTTAAAGTAATGCTAACTACATACATTTTTATGACTGCAATTTAACTTGTGAAAATTCATTTAAGTTGTTTAATACAAAAAGTCAGTGATCCATTGTATTAAACGATTTTTAGCTTTTATTAATTGCATTTTTAATTTTTGAGAGCTTTGCATATATAAAACTACATTCAATTCATCGTAATATATTGGTCTTTTATATAAACGTTATCCTTCAAAGTAGGATTTATAATCTTACAATTTATCTATTGTAAAATAGATTTACACACAATGTTCTATTTTTATAAATAAAAAAAGAGTAATAGTTTTACGAAAAAATGCTTACATTTAATTAAAACTAAAGTTTTTACTCGTAACTAGAAATTAAAAATGCTCAATGTTTACTTAAAAGATATTTTGTCTTTAAACGTGTGTTATATTTATAAACTGTACGTTTCTTTAAACATAATCCCAATTTTCAAAGAGTAATTTACTTATATTTTAAAACACAGATATTTCGTTATTATGCATGAAATATTGTTTTATAAGATATATTCAATGTCCAAATCCATTTTAACATTCTTCCAACGAAGCATTTATATTCCTTTTTTTAATTAATTCTATATTTTAGATAATATTCGTTTTTTATGTAATTTAGTTCAATTAAAAATATAATTTAACGTGTTTTATAATTATTCTAAATTACTCCCTTTCAAATTATCTGTTAAAAATTGTGTGCTTGGTTTCACCATGATATTGGTTCCTAGTAGCTGCAACGGCTGAATAGTGAAACGTTCCACTACATTTTTGGTATTCGGTTGAACCATTTCTCAGGTTTTTGTTTCCTAATCCAGAAAAATGGCTCAACCAAACACCGAAAAAAAGGTGAAACATTTCACCACACAGCCGTTGCAGCTACTAGGAACCAATATCATAATGAAACCAAGCACAAAATTTTTAACGGTGTATGCTGAAATGTGGCATTAGTGTTATGCTCAGCTAAAATTATTTATTTTCTCTTCTATGTTTTAGCTGAAAACTCATTTTAAAGAAAAGTATTATTTAGGTATTATATTTGATCTGATTATGAAGGTATTTTTCTATCTTAGATAAAATTGAGTTGCTTTTCTTCTTTCAAAAATAGCTAGTTGCTATCTTTTAAACCATCTAATTATTCCTACTTATCTATTTCAAGTTGTTTGGCACCATTATTCCTATTCACCTAAAGGTTTTGCTTATTCAAAAGTTTTACGTATTCAATCGAAGGAAATTATTATTGAAACAATTTTTTTTATTGAAGCATACAAAATGGTTGATATAATCAATAAAATTAACATAACGCCATTTGTACTACTTTTTTTTATAAACCAAAGGAAATCATCGGAGAAAGTCCCATAAAATTTTAAAATTGCTTTTTTTTATTTGTTGAGGACTTAAAAAGTTATCTTACATTACATATTAAGAAAAATTTAAATAAATAAATTACTTTCTCAATAAAGTCTGAGCAACAATTTCTTTTTAAGAAAACAATAAAAAAAAATTTTAAATCAAGTGGTCGATCAATTTATAGAAGAATAGAATAGAAGAACCTTTATTTTTCAAAACAGAATACATTGGTTGCCAAGGGATTTTTTTTTATTTTAAGACTTTAAACTTAAAGAAAAAATAATGCACTTATATTGAAATTCATTAGTTTGTGGGGTTTTTTTAGCGTGTGAAAAGAAATATTATGTATACAATAAAATAGCTTATTTTAATTTTAAAAAAATTACAACAAAATACACAAAACTTTTTTCAGTATATGTAATCTTTTTAGTCATACTGATTTATAAATCTTATATTTAATATCAAATCTTTTTGCATTTAATATCCTAAAAAATAAATTATCCTGATCATAAAAAAAATCTTACGCTAAGAATTTCTTTACCGATATACTTAAAATCTTTCAACTATTAATACTGGAATTTATACACTGGATTAAAGTCGAAATTGTATTTTGCATTCCCTTATGCAGAACATTCTTAAAAGATTTTTTGAGGTAAATTTTTTGTTATTCTTGGATATTTAAGTTTGTGGAACAAAGAAAGAGCTAGAGCACTTAGGTATTAAGAAAGGATTTAAATACAAAGAAAGAGGCTTTTCTTTGTTGGTTTCCATAGCACCTATCTTTTAAACTAATTACAATAAATCTCTAAATTTTAAAACAGTTATTGGCAAGGATGAAACGGAAAATTATAAGCAAAAGTTAATATACCTTTGAATGTTTTGTACTAAAATGTAACCTAATTGCCTGCGTTTAAAGTTATTACTTAAAACACAGGCAATTAAGACTCATGTTTGACAATTTTGGTCATGGAAATTTATTAATAATAACAGTGAAATCATAAAAATATAAACTCTTAAAAAATGTACTTTTTATTCTAGTAGAAAATTAAAAATAAATATAATGAC